>VMDO01007529.1:58435-81339 GCA_007922755.1 Pedetes capensis | reverse complement strand
TTCATGAGTGTATACAAATGACACTGGGAGTTATTCCATCCCCCTCTAAAGTATAGGCAAACTTGGTCACTCATAACATTAAAATCAGAGCCACCTTTCCATAATGCAAACTTAATTCCCTCTTTCCAATGGTTATATATTTACTTTTAGATAAATCATGAATTCAACATGATTTGGGGAGCCATCTTATAACTTACTTTAAAATACAGTGAGACAGTGATACATAGATACATAGATACACAGATACCTACAAAGCTATAAACAAGGGCAGATAGTGGTTCAAATTCCCCAGTTATTAATTCACCCATTAGCATTGCATAGATCCTATTTACGGTCCACCCTCCAAAAGCTACTATAGAGAATCTTGATTATTCGATGGGAGAGAAATAAACTTCTATCTTGTTGTAGTCATTGCAATTTGTGATCTCTTTGTTGCAGCATCTTCAGTTATACCCTAACATCATATCCAGTATTTTTCAGTTCCTTTAATACACTATAATCCCTGTTACCATGAGTGCTTTGCACATTTTCTTCCCCTTGCTGAAACGCTCCTATTTCCTAACCTTCATCTACCACCTTCTACTTCAGTTCTCATTTCCTGAGTCTTTATCTCTAACCTCAAGACTGGGATCCATGTTAACTGCTGTCAAGTCAAGGATGACTCATAGTGACCCTCATAGGGTTTTCAATAGCTGATCATGGGGTTTAGCTTAGTTGACAGAGCGCTGCTCCATAATTCCTGAGAACCCGGGTTCAATCCCCAACACCACAAAAATGGGAGAAGAATGTGTCAGTCCACTCCTGAAATAATCCCAAAACAATCAGCCACTGAAAACCCTATGAAGGTCACTATGAATTAAGCATGACTTGACAGCAGCTAACAACAATTCCCCTTGCTATGTATCCAAATAGCAGACTTCTGACTTCCAGTTATAATTTTATGTACCAGTGATTCATTAATTAGGATAAAGGATGCCATGTATAATTTTTCATTGGTGAAATGAGTGCTCAAGATAAAAACAGCAAGGGCTGGGGGTGCAGATCAGTGGCAGAGCACTTTCTTAGCATGGGCAAGGCCATGGGTTGAACCTCCAGTACTGAAAAAAAAAAAAAAAAAAGATAAAAAGACCCCAAATACCAAAACAATCTTTAAAAGCAGAATTGCCTATCCACCCTGGCTTGCTGACTAATTATGGGCTACTTCATAAGAGAAAACATATTTTTGTCTTATTTCAGGTACTATAACTTGAAAGGACTATGAGACAACAGCTCAGCTTGTACCTTTATAGACGCACTTATATTGAATGTTTTTCAGGTCTATGAAAAGATCATGATCTTTCTCACCTCTGAGTCTTTGTACATACAATTCTCTTCACCAAGAATACTGTGCAAAGAGCTCAGGATAGGAAGCCAAAAGAGAAGAACATGTTGTTTTTCTTCAGCTTAAAGAAATGAAGAAAAAAATCAAGCCTCAAGCAATAGTGAAGGATTCTACAGGGAAAATATTAAATGACATAGGAAACATCCAAAGAAGATGGAAGGAATACACAGAGTCATTATACCAAATTGGTGGTGATCCACCATTTCAAGAGGTTGCATATGATCAGGAACCAATGGTACTGAAGGAAGAAGTGGAAGTTGCTTTGAAGGAAATGGAAAAACACAAGGCTCCAGGAATTAATGTAATACCAATAGAGATGTTTCAACAAAAGATGCAGCACTGGAGGTACTAACACATTTATGCCAAGAGATTTGGAAAACAGCCACCAGAGTAACTGACTGGAAGAGATCCATATTTGTGTCTATTCCCAAGAAAGGGGATCCAACCTAATGTGGAAACTATTGAACAATATCATGAATATCGCACTCAAATAAAATTTTGCTAAAGATCATTCAAAAGTGACTGCGGCAGTGTATTAACAGGGCAAGGCCGGAAATTTAAGCTAGATTCAGAAGAGGGCAAGGAACCAAGGACGGCACTGTCACATGGATATTGGCCTAGAGCAAGGAATACCAAAGAGATGTCTATCTATGTATCATTGACTATACAAAGGCATTTGACTGTATGGATCACAATAAACTATGGATAACATTGCAAAGAACAGAAATATCAGAGTATTTGATTGTACTAATGAGGAATCTGTACGTTGACCAGCAGGAACATTTGAACACAACAAGGAAAAACTGGTTTAAAGCCAAGAAAAGTGGATGTCAGGGATGTATCCTTTCAGCATACTTCTTGAATCTCTATCCTAAGCAAATAATTTGAGAAGCTAGACTTTATGAAGAATGTGGCATCAGGATTGGAGGAAGATTCATTAACAACCTGTGTTATGCAGATGACACAACTCTGCTTGCTGAAACTGAAGAGGATTTGAAGCACCTACTGATGAAAATGAAAGAACACAGCCTTAGTATGGATTGCACCTCAATATGAAGAAAGCAAAAATCCTTACAACTGGGTCAGGAAGCAACTTCATGATAAATGAAGATTGAGATAGTCCAAGATTTTGCTTTACTGGGTTCTACAATCAACACTCATGGAAGCAGGAGTCAAGAAATCAAAAAAATGCATTGCACTGGGAAAAGCAGTTGCAAAAGACCTCTTTGAAGTGTTGAGAAGTAAAGATGTCGCATTGAAGATGAAGGTGCACCTGACTCATGCCATTGTATTTTCAGTCACACCACATGGGTGTGAAAGTTGGATGCTGAATAAGGGAGACAGGAAAAGAACTGAGGCTTTTGAATTATGGTGCTGGAGACAAAGACTGAATATACCATGGACTGCCAAAAGAACCAACAGCTCTGTCCTAGAAGACGTGCAACCAGAGTGCTCCTTGGAAGCAAGCATGGCTAGACTGCATCTGATGTATTTTGGACATGTTGTCAGGAAGGACCAATTTCTGGAGAAGGACATGTTTTGGAGAATGGTTGGTCAGTGAAAAGATGGAGGACTCTCAACTAGATGGATTGACCCAGTGGCTGCAACAATGGGCTTAAATATAAAAAAGATCGTGGGCTTGGCACAGTGTCAGGGAGTGTTTCATTTTGTTGTTCATAGGGTCGCTATCAGTCAGACCTGACTGAATGGCACCTAACAACAACAACAAACCTTGCTTTCTTTGGAAACACTATAAGCTCCTTGAAGGAAGTAGCTGCATCTCATTTGTTTGCAGCTGCATTGGCAGCCCCATGCTCTGCGCTCTGTACATAATTGCATCTAACATCATGATTGTTCAGGCACACTCCTCCATCTTGGCTACAGTAACATCCAGAGACATTTGTCAATTACCTTGCTAAAAATCTAGATATCTCTCCATATTTTGTTTTATTTTACTTACAGTAACATTCATAAAGAGAAGGAGAACAAAGAGGAACAAAAGGAAGAGAGAAAGGAGAAGAAACAAAATAGTTTGGCACCATTCAGCATGGCTTATTGAGCCCTCTTGTCTAGACTGAGCCTCAAAACATCTTATTAAGAAAATACATTTGGGACTGAGGGTACAGCTTAGTAGTAAAGAATGTGTTTAATATGCATGAGGCCATGGGTTCAATCCCCAGTACCATAAAAATTATATAATAATATATTAAAAATATTTGTGGAAGGGAGTTGAAGAAAGTTAGCTAGCATAGTTTCCTTTGCTATAATTTTTTTAGGTCCACAACATGTAATTTTTCTGGTGTGGAGACCAAGTGGGTGCCCTCTTATTCTTTACCCTAGATAGGACTTCAGTTGCATTTTAGGCAGGTTTGTTTTAAGACCAAGACAAATACTTAGCCCCCATGTTTTAATTCTTCTTGGCAACTAGGGATTTGCCAGCTGATTTTTTAATGAACTAATAGATTATAACGCTATGAAAATGTTCAAACTGGGAGAATGTTCAAACATATGAGAACATTGTTCAAACAAATGTTCAAACTGTAGAGAAACTGTTGGAAAGATCTCTACATTGGCTGGGAATTAGCAACCAATGGCCTCTCTCTATTTCCAATGCTAAGTTTCAAGCATATTAACATCTTGTTGACAAGGGACATTCTAGAGCCGTTTCCATAATAGAAAGCAACCTCACCACCACAGATGAACCTTGCCCTTGAAATTAACTGAATCACAGAAGCCAAGAGACTACTCATCTTTTTTCTTTTCCTTTCTTTTTACTGTCTACTTCATCTCTCTTTCCACCCTCCTACTCTCTTCAATTTTCAGAATAGAAGATAGAAGAGCTCCTATTCCTTGATCTCAGCAAAATCATGGGCACCCTTGTCCATGACACCAAAAAAAGAATATAAGAGTGTAATTTCATTCTTGATTTTCCATTAGCAATGTGCTTAATTAGGCTAGTAGCTCTGTTATTGTCACCTTAAACTAGGCTAACATTTTTCTGTCTCAACTTACCTCACTCTAAAACAGTTATGAGGTCAATGCTAGATTCCAGAATTTAATTACGTGCATGAAATAAAAGCTTTACAATTGTTTCCATTTTGCTTTCCATCAAGAAAAAGAAACCAAATTTTGCTTGGCACTAAAATATAATATTAGCCTTGTGAGAAATGATTATTATACATAATGGTTTTTTGTGTGTTTCTTTTGCAGTACTGGGGGGTTGAACCCAGGTCCTGGCACTTGCATGCTTTGCAAGGGCTGGACCACTGAGCTGCACACCCAGCCCATTTTTTTACTTTTTGAGACAGGGTCTTGCTAAATTACACAGACTGCCTCTGGTCTCAAACTTGCAATCCTCCTGCCTCTGCCTCCCAAGCCTCTGGGACTACAGGCATGCGCCACTGGGCCAGGCTTGATTACTGTGCATAATTAATATCCTTCATACCATGAACTATCTGGCATCTGCTACTCTGTGCATCTGCTACTTTGATACTGTTTGTGAGCTATCAGCTGCACTGGGGATTTGTTTTTCTGTTATTGCTCCCAGATTTACTGTTGCACACTATTCCCAGAATCCTGATTTCATTTGCTTTTACTGACAATGTGCCTGCTGAGAAGTCTCAACTTTGCATCCTAAACTAAATGAGATCAATTTTAAATTAGTATATATAACCCTTAAAGTCCTTTACAATTGGCTACTTATGGTCTTATTTCATAGATATATTTCCTGACCACTAGAAAGCTTCAGTCTAACTGTAAATGTGTATCAGAGCCTCCTGCCCTGGTGCAGCAAAAAATTTTTGCTTTGTTTTTCCACAATGCAGCACTTCATTGCCACATGCACTAAGCTGCTCATAAGTCAGCATTATAAACAGATATACATTATTAGTAGCAACCTACTATGAGATCTCAATTCAGTGAGAGTGAAAAAACAGGAAGGAACTTGTTACTTTTCTCCCTTTAAATAATGCATACCTAAGTACTGCAGAAGAATCTTTTCAGCCTCAGAAACAAGAAAAGGGGTTGAAATGATAGCTAAATCCTCTTCTATCCATTTCTGCCTCACCCCATCTCCCATAAATATCAGAAGAGCATGTGCATATTCTGGTGAATGTAGGCCAGCTGCTGTGATGCAGGAGGGAGATTTGGGCCTCTGAGATATAAATTTTTCAAAGAGCTAAAAGTAGCTCCCAAGAACCTGCTTAACACAACTGCCTGCCCCAGCCTCAGACAGCATCTCCATTGTCAGACTCTTCTGTGAGAACGACATGTGGCCATTTTGCCTGTTCCAGTGGCTTTACCTGGTTGCGAGGAATTGACTAAAGTAAGCACAGGAGGGGAAAGCCATCTCACCATCAGCCTGAGATATTAAAATCAACTCCTATTTCAATTGCCACATGGCTCCCCACAATTAACTGGAGAAATTTTAAATAGCAAATACTGTATTAGCCAATTGGGTAACTCCCCCACTGCCTTATGTGCCCTTCAATCCATACCAATTTGCCCCACAAAACATGAAAGAAAACAAATTGTTGATGTAATGGGGGAACCACTGTCCTTCAACTGCTAAAAGAGCCAGTCCTTAAAAAGTCCCATATAAAGCTTAATAAGTTTCATTTCTCACAGTACTGCCTCAGGAGAGAACACTGACTTCCTAGTTTGTGGACATCAGTGTTTCTTTCAACAAGTTGGCAAAGACTCTAATTGAAGAAAACACAAAATCAAGGTCAGCACAGCACTGAACCAGATGTGGGATGGTCCTTCAACCAATGTGAGAAACAAAGGCTATTTACTACACTAGGTTGTTGTTGTTGTTGTTGTTGTTGTTTAATCTTTTTAAGTGCCGTTTCCAATATAATGCATAGGAAAGGACAAGATTCCAGATATATCAGTGGTTAGAAATTTAATACTGTACATCACATTTACATTCCATAGTTGAGAGGCTTGGTGAATTGGAGCAATGCCTTGCACAACAGTATTGAAAGATAAAGAGATTTGCTGAAAGCAAATTATAAAGCAATTTAATTATAAGCCTCAAGCACACTATACTTAGAGCCCAATCATAGTCCCTTATCCCTTTACCATTTATCTTTCTAGGTCAAATGTTGCTGGCAGTTGTTGTCGCTGTTGTTAGGTGCCTGCGAGTTGTATCCAACTCATAGCCACCTTCACAGGTTTTCAATGGCTGATTGTTTTTGGCAGGGATTGCCTCAGGAGTGGATTGCCACATCCTTCTCCCATTTTTGCAGTGCTGGGAATTGAACCTGGGACCTCGGAGACTGCAGAGCAGAGTGCTATGATCTGAGCTAAATCCCTAAATGTACACAGGATAGTCCCAGCCATTCTTCCTCTGTTTCTCCTTACCTGTCCCTAATTATTACAGCCCCTTCAGAAATTAGAAAAGCAGCAAGAAAAGAGAGAGAGAGCAGAAACAATTTAGAAGATTAGACCTCAAGGATTCACCTACCATAAGTCTATTTATGCTGCCCCTTCATTTCTGTCTAGAATACCTGAAACTGCTCATTTCATGATGACACATTACCTCAGATGTCATCAATTAAAGATCTGAGTTACCAAGCACTACTTGTTCAAAACAAAATCCAACTAACTCCAGAGGAATCATTAAACTATGAAGAATATAACCAGATTGCCTCCTACTCTAACACTTATCAGAAAAAAAAAATTACAGAAGGAAAAAAATATATAGATGATGGAGCCTTAATAACTAGTGAGCATCTTAGGACAATTTGGAAAAGTAATGGGGGCACTTAAAATGGCATCCTAAAAAATTAAGGTTATAAAAAATAAATACCTATTTTTCTAAATGGCCAGGCACAGAATGGTAAGACACACTGAGTAAGTTAATGATGATTAATAGATCTTCTGGACAAATAAATTTGGTCTGAGAATATCTTGATGCTCCTGGAAAATGCTGAGACCTCTGGCTTTGTCCAATTCTGAGTTTAATAGTTTTCTTGATATGCCCAGGTGCATGGTTTCCTGAACTATGATAGCGTTCTGCACAGTATGGGCTGCAGGACAAGACAGAGTTGAACTAAAAAGATTAGACATGTCATTGAGCACTAGATTTCCAGACTTAGTGTTCAAAGCTCATCAATCCTAAAAGTCAGCCTGCTTGCCCTTCCACATCCTGCTGTTTGTGTACCTCCCTCCCCATCTACTTCCAAAAATTCTCCTACTGTTAAGAAAAAAAAATTTTTTTCCTTGATAACCAGTAGAATTTGCCATTTTGTTCTTAGACTTCCTCCCAGAACTCACCTCCAGTTTGAAGAAGAAAAGGAGATTTTATATTTCAAACAACCATATGGCAAATGATCTTCAGGAGGTATATAATCCAACTTTCTAAACTAGGGACTGAGGGCTACAGGGGCAGTTACCCACATCATTCATCTGCCAAATGGCCACTGCACTACATGAATAAACTGAGCATCACCCAGCAAGCTAGAAGGCCACGACAACTCATTTGATCTTTGATCGCAACATCAGTGGTTGTGTAGGGAAGAAGACAGTGGCAGCTGCAGTTGAACAAGTGCACAGCTCCCCACATTGACCAGGGACACACATATCTCTCACCCGTATTTCATAGTCCATCTCTCATAGCCTGATGAACTCATTTCAAACATTGTTGTTGCTGTTGTTGTTGGGTGCCATCACGTCGGTATCCAACTCATAGTGACCCTACATACGACAGGGGAAACACTATTGTCAGTGCTTCTCTGCTGTTCATAGGGTTTTCAATGGCAGATTGATTTTTGGGAATGGGTTGAGACATCCATCTCCCAAGCCTACAGCACCTGCTGTTCCCAGGCGGTCTCCCATCCAGGGACTAACCAGGCCCGACCCTTCTGAGCTTCTGAGATCTGAGGGGATCGGATGCCACAGGGCTACAACTGCAGGCCATTTCAAACATAGAAGCCAGGAAAAGTAGCACAAGTAACAGGAAAGGAAGGAGAAAAAACAATCCCTTTCTGTTCAATTTTGCCTAAAATCATTCTCTTCCTAGGAAAAAGGGGAAAAACTTCTTTCCTCCAGACCATGGGAGTCTTGCTTCAAAGAAACAGAAATTCAGTGTAGGGACAGAGTGGGAGATGGCAGGATGGCAGAGCTCCAGACAGAAGGCAGTAGAGCCAAGAGGATTTCAAACATCCAACCTACGGACTAACTGGATCCAAAAGGATTATAATCCAATTGAACCTGGGGATCAGCAAGTGGCAGAGCTCTTGACCTGCCAAGCAGACTAGACAGACACAGATGATTGCAATCATAAAAAGACTTCTCAGAAAACCAGGGATAGCGTGAACCAGGGCAGAAGTGTGGCTGAACAGCACTGTGCAAAAAGACGAAGGAGTCTAGCAGCAGTGTTCATGAATTTGAATTGTTTCTCCATTTCATAGAGATTATTCCTCTCATTGGGAGAAGGACCTGGCAACCCCCTCCCAAAAATCAATCTGCCTTTGAAAACCCTGTGCACAGCAGAGAAGCACTGACAATAGTGTTTCACCTGTTGTACACAGGGTCGCTATGAGTCGGATACTGACTCGATGGTACCTAACAACAACAACATTCCTCTCAAGGTTCTCCATTCCCTTCCACAAAGCAATTTGGCCTGAATGTATCCCAACTTTCTGTAATAAGAACCAAGAGAGGTGATGGAGCCAGTATTCTCAAACTTTAGAGGATGCATGAACATGTGGAGAGTTTGTTTAAAATCAAGAAACTCTGAGAAATTCTGACCCAGGGAGATTCTCATGTAGGCAGTTCTGGGCCACACCTCAGTAAACACTTGATGTGGGGGCAGCAAAAAAGGGAAACTTGCCAGCTAGCACAGCAGCCTCAATCCATTCTGGTAGAGTAAAAGATACCCCATGCACCCAGCAATCTTTGGAAAGGTACTGGCAAAGGAGCTCTTCAGAACTACCCCACATTTATAAGAGATCATGATTCCAACATGGATTACTCTTTTATCAGAGGAGCAACCTTAGAGCTTGGATAGTCACGAGCTTAGCCAGTGTCCCTTCATGCCCAGCCTTGAGTATTTAGGAAAGAATTAGTTATCTTGTTTAAAACTTTCAGTTTTTAAAAGTGTTCAATGGTCTCATGAGCCAACACATTCTGACACTTTTGCTTGCATAAGTTTTCCTCCTTAGGTCCCTTCATTTTTATATGAAGGACAACTCTGGTGATCAGAGAACAGAAGCCAGCTTGCAGGAGGCTCATCAAAACGCACCAGAAAAAAAAGTCTAGTACTCACTTGGGAACTAGCTGTCTCCTCTCCACCAATTCCACTCACCTCCATGGAGTTTTCTTGGAGCTGAAGTAATCTTTAAAGACAGGAAAAATAAACTGTTTTCTAATATCCCTCCCTGCCACCTGCAGCCATAGCCCTGTGACATCCGATCCCATCAGATCTCAGGAGCTAAGCAGGGTTGGGCCTGGTTAGTACTTGGATGGGAGACTGCCTGGGAACACCAGATACTGTAGGCTTGGGAGATGGACCCAGCAACCCACTCCCAAAAATCAGTCCACCATTGAAAACCCTGTGAATAGCAGAGAAGCACTGACAATAGTGTTTCACCTGTTGTACGTAGGGTCACTATGAGTGGGACACAGACTTGACGGCACCTAACAACAACAATATCCCTGAACAAATAATTGAGGTCTTTCTAACAGTGAAAAGTGGTAGTCTGAAAAAGAAGAGTCTATTAAATTCTTTTAGTCCTAAAAGTGAGAATCTATTGCCCAAATAGTGAACCGTGGCAGAAATCCAGAAGCATCCTACAGGCTTAGACTGAGACTAAAGATAGACTGGGGGAGAAACTGAGCTCTTATGTTTTTGTCTGAGGAGCTCAGCCACTGTAGGATTTTGAGCTAAGCTTAGCCTCTGAGACCCATTTTACAAACGTGCAAAATGAGGGTTATATTTGTTCCCCTCTCTCCTCACTGGAGGTGGTAAGGCTGAATGACAGAAAACATGAGAGCTCTACCTTAAATGTCAGTCAAAAAACAAATATTTTTAATCATCTTGATGTTATTCCTTTTAGGCTTTTAAAAACTGAAAGAGAAAGTAGCTGCTCTGCCCACGAATGACTTACTAATTAATCTCTAAATTGCTCCCCTGAAGAAATCTGTTCAAAGAGATACCTATACATCCATGTTTACTATAGCCCTATTCAAACCAGCAAGATATCAAATCAACATAGATGTCCATCAACAGGTGAGTGGATAATGTAGTATACATATACCACAAAGGTCTACTCAGCCATAAAGAATGAAATTGCTGGGTGCGGTGGCACAGGCCTGCAGTACCAACAACTCAGGAGGCTCAAGCAAGAGGATCACAAGGTCAAGGCCAGAGGCAGCCCATGCAACTTAGCAAGACGCTGTCTCAAGATAAAAATAAAAAAGGGGCTAGGCTGGAGTGGTGGAGCACTTATCTAGCAGGCATAAAGCCCTGGGTTCAACCCCTCAGTACTTCAAAAGGGGGGGGAGAGGAGAGGAGAAGGGAAGGGAAGGGTAGGGAAGAGAGAAGAGAAGAGAAGAAAAAAGGGAAGAAAAGAAAAAAGGAAAAGAAAAAAACAAGAACAATAAAATTATACCATTTGCAGGAAAATGGGTGGAACGAGAGCTCATCATTTTTAAGTGAAATAAGTCATATCCAGAAAGACAAATATTGCATGTTTTCTCTCATATGTGGACTCTAGATTTATGTATGTGTATGTATATAAGTCATGAAAGGAGAAGGGGGACTATTAGGGTGGAGAAGGAGACTAACGCCAAAGGGAGGGAACAACAAGAAAGGGTAATGAGGGGAAAAGAAAGACAAACACATGTTTTCTCTCACAGGTAGAATCTACATTATATAATATGTACATATAAGACATGCAGACAGAAGGGGGACTGTTGGTGTGGAGGAAGGGGACCCACAGGTAGACAGAGCATGAGTGGGCAATGGGGAGTGAATGCGAGCAAAGTGATATGCATTATGAAAATGTCATAATGAACCCCATTCATTTTTATGCTATTACTAATAAAAAATCTGTTCATGTCAATAAAACTGATCAGAATTTAGCAATCAACAATGAGAGAGGGGGAAAATTCATGCCTAACGAATTCAAACTTCAAACACAGTTTTCATTTATCACACATTTTTCTGCAACAAAGAATAGAAATCACTATGAGGAAGTACAGAATATTTAACCCCTAAACTTTCTCCATAGAGCAATCACACAAAGAAATGACTGGTCATCTTAGTTACCTGATAGAGAATGTGGATATCAAAAATAAGAAAAAACAAAAGACTTGACAATTTATTGTATTACGGCAAGAGACTGAACATAACACCATCCTCAACTTACCTGTGTACTTCCATCCATTGGTATCATTATACTAAAAATTCTCTCACCAGCCTCCTCTAACCCAATCTTCATTTAATCAACCAACCCCATATGGCCAATGCTTTTCATTTCCTCCATAAAACACACTGAGTGATGCCCACTGGACCTCCTGAAAGCTACCCTCCCAACTGCCTGTGCACATGTCCCACCAGCTGAGTTGTGTGGCCTCAAACATGTTTATGCCAGTTCTATTTGCTATTGTTATTACAGAATTTAATTATATAATGTGATTAATATTATGTCAATTATATAATTTAACATTATGCAAATTACAGAAAATTCAGAGCAAAAGGAAGAGTAACTATATCCATGGGAACCAACTTGGATGTTTCAGAAAGATTTGGTAAAAGGCAAGTAACTAAAATTATTTCTGTTAAATTAAGAATAACCAAAGGACTGGGGAAAATCTTAAAATTCTAGAATTCTTATCTCAGATTGCTTTGCAAAAGTCTTTTAAGTACTTTCTACTTTCTCTAATGAAGAAATTGGATTGGAAATAATGGAGGAAGCATTACAGGTCTGGCTGATGCCAGAAGCCCATGAGAAACTGCAATAAGCACAGAGGTGCAGGGAGAAGACTTCCGCCCTATACCAAAAGACTGGTTAGGGATGTGGCTCTCGAGTAGAGCACTCTCCTAGCTTGCACAAGGCCTGGATTCTATCCCTCACACCTCAAAAAAAAAAAAAAAAAAAAAAAAGACTAGTAAATTTACACAAGGAACAATTTTAATGCCTCTGCTTTAAATGACTGGTTAAAGGTCCCCATAATAAGACATATTAAAGATTTTTTTTTTTGCTTTCATTACAAAACTGCAAGCCCCACAAGCCAGAAAAAGATAGTATTTCTTAAAAATAAACTCCTTCAAAAACCTAAAGATCTTTTTAGAAAACAGTACAACACCTTCAAAAGCATGCAAGAATTGACTAACAGCAGCAGAAAAAAAGAAAAAGGAGAGAGATTTTATCTCTTTTGTATTATGAACATATAATGAAATAGCAAGCCAAGTTGCAAAGGAATTAGTTAAAGAAAAAGACACAAAGAGAAGCCTGGTGAACAAGAACAAACACAAGAAATGCAGAGAATTAAAAACACATGGACATAGAGAAAGGCAAGCCCAACATCCTGAAAAATCACAATGAAGGATACGAAAGACAACTGTAAGAAAATTAAGCAGAAGTTAAGTCTGTGTTTTGAAAAAATACCTACTGACATGGGAAACTCTTCATAACAGGACTCTTTTAGGTAGTTTGTCATTTGTATTTTTAGAAAAAGTAACATGTGCATACAGTACAACACTTAAAGACAACAAGTGGGTACACATTGAAAACTAAGGCTCCTCATGAAACACATGAAAAAATGCTCAATATCCCTAGCCATTAGGGAAATGCAAATTAAAACAACTCAGATTTCACCTTACACCTGTAAGAATGGCCAAGATCAATAAAACAAATAACAACAAATGCTGGGGAGGCTGCGGAGAATAGAGAACACTCGTATATTGCTGGGCTAGGATTTAGCTCAGTTGGTAGAGCACTGTGCTGCAGTCTCTGAGGTCCAGAGTTCAATTCCCAAGCACCGCAAAAATGGGAGAAGGACCTGGCAATCCACTCCCAAGGCAATCCCGAAACAGTCAGCTATTGAAAACCCTATGAAGGTCGCTATGAGTGGGATACCAACTCGACGGCACCTAACAACAACAACAACAACTTACATTGCTGGTGGAGCTGTAAACTGGTCCAACCACTGTGGAAATCAGTATGGAGGTATCTTAAAAAACTAAAAATTGATCTACCGTATGACCCAGCTATAACACTATTGGGAATTTACCCAAAGGGAGATGGGTCATCATACCACAGAGACACCTGCATCTCCATGTTCCATGCAGCACTTTTCACAATAGCAAGGATATGGAATCATCCAAAGTGCCCATCAACAGAAGAATGGATTAAAAAACTATGGTATATATACACAATGGAATACTACTCAGCAATCAACAAAAAATGAAATAAGGCCATTCGCAGGAAAATGTATGGAATTGGAGAAAATTATTTTAAGTGGACAAACACAAGCTCAGAAAGAGAAATACTACATGTTCTCACTCATAGGTGGGAGCTGAATCAAAATTATAAGAAGGAAAAAATCCTGTGCAGAGGTCGGAACATAATAAAAAAAAAGCTAAGAATGGTATTATTGTAGATGGACTAGAAAATTCATGTAATAGTAAAAAGAAAGTTCACTACAAAAAAACTTCTATCTTAAACAGAATTGGAACCCAAGGATATATAGTGGGGGGGGGGCAAGAGAGGGGGAGGAATCGCACAAGAGGGTAAGGGGGAACTTATCTGTGCAATGTACAATAAAATACATATATGGAAATGTCACAATGAAAAGCATGTCAGAATGAATCACATTAAGGTGTACATTAAAAATTTCCAATAAAAAAAAGAAAAGTAAGGCCCCTTTACATCCTTTTTCCGCAGCCATCCATTCCCCTCCCCAGAATCAACCTCTGTTACCAGCTGCTTCTGCTTCCTCCTAGGGACAATCTATGCATACAAGCATTTATGAAAATAATATAATTTTAAGTATAAAATTTAGCATACAAAGAGATGATAGATTAGGTAGATATATAGACAGACACATAGATAGAAGAAGGGAGTATTGAGACCTAAGGTATCTATAGAAAACATACCCTCAGCCAGGCATTGTGGGACACACCTGTAATCCCAGCAATTTAGGAGGCGGAAGCAGAAGGGTTGCAAGTTCAAAGCCAGAGGCAGCCTGCTTAACTTAGTGAGACCCTGTCTCAAAATAAAAAATAAAAAACAGGCTGGGGGTGCAGCTCAGTGGTACAGCTCAAAGTAGGTGCAAGGCCTTGGGATGGCAGGACTGACTCAAGTTGGTCTCCCTCCCTGAGCATCACAGACCCCTGCAAGCCCAGAACAAAATGCTTACTTACCATCAGAGACTGACCACAGTAGTTAATGAGGTCTATTTGTCCTGGTGCTAAGAAACATGAGTCCTTCACTATGAAATGGAAAGTAGGGGAGAACCAGCCATCCCTTCTTCCTCTCAGAGCAAACACCCACAACTCCTGCTCCTGTCACGCCCCTCCCCTCTGCTCTAACCACTCCAGAAACTCTCAGCCCACACACGGTTGCAAAATTACCTCACAATTCCACAGGTACCATTTCTGAGAAATGAATTTCATCCAAAGTCCTATTTGCACAGCATGATGTAGGAATGGGGAAAATAATAGTGCTGCTTCTCAAACAGCAAGTCAAATTGGAGGTCCCTAGAGAGTGTTTATACTAAATACAAAGCTGGCTAGATGACAGGTCTGATCTGTTGTGGTAATTCACATCTTCCTCTTGCCATGCCCTTTTTGAAAAATGGCATAATATACACACAATGTGGTAATAAGTGTGGGAATTCAAAACAAAAAGGACAAAAGGAAACAGCAAGAGAAAGGCGACCTCATAGGGTCTCATACGTCATACCTTGTTTTGCCCAAGACCACACTTTGCCTCTCAGCTTGGGAGGCGTTGGAAACTGACTCACTGCCACGTTCAGAGTAGACCCCTCTCTCAGGGGGCAACTACTGTAACTCATGAGAACTACACATGTAGGAGAGTGTGATCACACATACAAGCAAGCAAGCACACACACACACACACACACACACACACACACACACACACACACACGCCAAAGTATTAATTTACAGAGAAAACTGCTTCCTGTAGGCTTATCATAGAGAAATCAAACAACAGAAATACAGAGGAAACCTGTCGGTTCTACCTACCTGGATCAATTGCCTTTTATTCTGACTGCAACATTTTACTTCTAGGAGCAACTCATCCATTATGAGAGCATATAGTTTGGATGGTTAGATGGACACGTGTTCCAGGACTGGCTGGTCCCAGAAACAAAATTCCTTTAGTAATTAGCAGGATTAATAACCTTCAAGGATATGAGCTGGGATTTGCAGAGGGCCGCCTTGAGAAGGCCCGCAACCATAGCACTGTGGCATCAGATCCCATCAGATCTCAGAAGCTAAGCAGGGTCGGCTCTGGTTAGTACTTGGATGGGAGACCCCTGGGAACACCAGGTGCTGTAGGCTTGGGAGAAAGACCTGGCAACCCACTCCCCAAAACCAATCAGCCATTGAAAACCCTATGAGTAGCAGAGAAGCACTGACAATAGTGTTTTGCCTGTTGTACATAGGATGGCTATGAGTCAGACACTGACTCAAGGGCACCTAACAACAATAACCTTGAGAAGAAAGCAGTGAATAAGAATGAAGCTCAACAGGTAAGCAGAATAAAGACACAGAGAGGCATTGCTTGACAACATTCTTTAATGTCAGAGTCAAGCAATGCCTGTGACTCAGTACCCTTTGAACTTTCATATAAGAGAGACAATGTCCTGCTTTTTGCTTAAGCCACCTTTCAGGTGGGTTTCTATGTCTTGCTAGAAAGAAAATCTTAATACATGAAAGTTTTGATAGGAAAAATGGACCTGTACTAAGGAGAGTTTGAGGTGTAATTAGCATTAATTTGAAGTAGCTTAATATATCTGTATCTACCCAAGGGCAAGCCAGTGCTCATCCTCGGGCATCCTTCTGTGCTTTGACACCTGACCAACCCCACTCACCATTGACACTCTCAAACCCTGTTCCTATATTCCATCTGTCTGGCAGGCCTGTCATCATTCTGTCTCTGCTCCATTACATAGCACATTTAAAATTTAACTCTCAGAGAGCAATCAGATTCCCTTTGTTCCTAAGTTCTTAAGGGGATGCATCATTGGATCCCAAGTACTGAGAGTAATCGAAAAACACTTAATAGATTATTAAATTATATAGTGCCCAAGAGAGCTCATAAATCCTCCAAACTAAATGCAATGAAATCCTTCCAGTAACTTTTAGCATCAAAAAAAAAAAATCATTTACTGTAGCAAAATGACATAAATAATTCCCAATTATCAGGATATATCAATGCTATTTTTAAATAAAGGGAACACATATCTCTTATACTTTGACTAAGATGAGTTTATAAACCCACATTTGTTTTCAGGTACAAGGAGTTATTTATGCTCACTGCTATAAGAAATTCACAGGGTTGATCCAGGGGTGGTGGTGCAGACCTGAAATCCCAGCACTTGGCAGGAGGCTCAACACGAGTTCGAGACCAGTCTGTTCTACATAGAGAGTTCCAGGATTGCCTGGGCCACATAGTGAGACCCTATCTCAGGACACTAAAAGAAAAAAAAGAAAAAAGAAAAAAGAAAAAGAAAAGAAAAGAGAAAAGAAATTCACAGGACCAAAGTGTACGCATTTTTCAATTTTTGCTCCCATTACAACTACTGGTTATGCAAATAAAGACTGTAACATATTCCTTTTCTTTTTCCTTTTAAGGACAAATCCTGTCTGTGGTTAGATTGCTTTGAGGGCCACTTCCCAGCTTGTTATCCTAATTAACCCAGGCCACAGAGAGAAGCAAACAGTTGTTTTCTCCTAACTGTTGTCACCATTTATTTACATGTCTCCCCCAGAATACTTTCTCTTTGGATGAGTTGATGACTAGTCTAGCACAGTGTCTGGCAGACACTCTATAAACATTAGTTAAGTGGATTTAATTAACTACACTTGTCAGAATTCTACCAGAATATCTTGTTTGTGGCCTTAATGTCACTGTTGGGTTTCAGGCATCAAGGCAAACATTGGAAAAGAGGCTTAGAAATGTGGTATCTATCTTCCCTTCAAGAACAAAGAGTACACAAACCCACAAATAATTTCTTACGCCCAAGTTTTCAACCTTTGTGAACTGTATCCTGCAACACTGACTATAGTTATTGAAATCAGGAGTTAATATCTAATCTAAAAATGCTATCTCTAAACTGGACATGAGAAAGACCATTGTCCTTTAAGTGGCCAGACATGAGAGCTGAGCTCCACTTCAGGAAGGATAAATTTAATGAACAGTGATTAAGCACATCAACAAGACCCTTTCTCAGTATATCTGAGTCCAACTCATAGAGAGAGAGAGCTGTCAGATAGTAGAACAGGGAAAAAAGAGAAAGCAAAAAATGAACCTCTAAAGCAAGAGAAGCCAAGAATAAGCAAACCTATGAGGACTCTGGGCTGGGTTTTAGCTCAGGTGGTAGAATGCTGCTCTGCATGCTCTGAGGCCCTGGGTTTGATCCCCAGCACTGCAAAAAATGGGAGAAGGATCTGGTAACCCACTCCCAAAATCATACCAAAACAATCAGCCATTGAAAATTGGATCTGACTCGAGGACACCTAACAACAACAACATGAAGACTCTAGGGAGAAGAGAATACATAATACTGAAGAGAAAAAGGAAGGAAGGAAAAGACTCAACAAGAAACTGAGGTATCAGGCAACTATTATATCTACTGTTATGTGGTCTGGAATTTCCTTTACAATACATTAGGAGAGCCAATTAATCAAAAGGCCCTATTACAAAACAATTATGAGTTTTAAGCTATCTTTACTTCTAGTAGAGAGCTGAGGTTGTCACGTGCCAAAATGGACATTAGAAATAGGCTTGTATGACCTTAATGTAAGACTGGAAACTTTGAAGCTACTAGATGAAAACATAGGGGAAATACTTGAAGATAGAGGCACAGGAAAAAAATCTTCTGAATAGGACTCCAATAGCTCAGAAATAAGAGCTAGAATAGATAAGTGGAACTTCATTAAATTAAAAAGCTCCTGTACTATTCAAGAAACAATCAACAGAGTAAAAAGATAGCCTACAGATTGGGAGAAAATCTTTGCCAAATGTTCTTCAGACAAAGAATTAATATCTAGAATATGTAAAGAACTCAAAGATTAAATAAGTAATCCAATCAATAAATGAGCAATGGAAATTAATAGACACTTCTGAAATGAGTAAATACAAATGGCCAATAAATACATGACAACACCCTGACCCATCAGAGAAATGCAAGTCAAACCACATTGAGATTCTACCTCACCCCAGTAAGAACGGCTGCCATCAAGAAAATGAACAACAAATACCAACAAGGATGTAGGGATAAAAGGAATTCTTATTCACTATTGGTAATACTGTAAATTAGTTCAGCCATTATGGAAATCAGTATGGAGGCTCCTCAAAAGATTGAAAATAGAACTCCCACATGATCCAGCCATACCATTTTTGGGTATATTCCCAAAAGAATAAAGTCTTACTACAGAGATACTGGCATACCCATGTTAATCTCAGTACTATTTATGATAGCCAAATTATGGAACCACAGCCTAGGTGCCTACCAACAGATGAATGGATAAAGAAAACGTGTGTGTGTGTGTGTGTGTGTGTGTGTGTGTGTGTACAATGGAGTCTTATTTAGTCATTTAAAAAGAATGAAATTATGTCATTTGCAGGAAAATGGATGGAACTAGAAATGATCATATTGAATGAAATAAGCCAGACTCAGAAAGGCAAATATAGTATGTTTTCACTCATATTTGGGAGCTAGGTGAGGAAAAGTGGGGGGACTTGAAACTAAAAGGGAAAATTATAGGGATATAGAGGGAGAAGGGGGAAAAACGGGGGTAATGGGGATAATAAAGAATAATGGAGGTGATGATATGCTCAAAGCCCATATGTGTGTATGGGCATATATATATATATATATGCATATATATGCATGCATATATATATATATATATATAATATATATGCATATATATACATATATATACATGCATATAAATATATATATGGAAATGTCACAATGAAATCGCTTTGCACAATCAATATATACTAATAAAAAATAGGCCTTTCTTGTTGAAATATGAGATGTTCAAGACTAGTGAACTGGCAAGAAATATTCAGGGGCACCTCATCATTCCATGAAGGGACATAACCTACCACATTCAAAAGGCTAGACCCAGGAACAGAGCCACAGGCTGGATCCTCCACTCAGGCACAATTTATTTGCAAGATTCTGATTGTCCAAGGCTAAGTTTAAGTTTACTTGAATGCTGACACTATAATAATGTCATATTTACCCAAATCAAATCTTTTAACTAAAGCAAGGGACACCTAAAAGGGCAGAGACATAGACTTTATCAAACTTACAAAAAACATTATAGGCATATTTTTGTGCCTCGTTACAAGAAACATTTACTTTCATGTCGCAATAGGGGTTTTGATGGGAGACCTGTAGTCCTCACCTAACTCTAATCATTGGGATGTATTAGTTGGAGGTACAGACTCAGGTGCTACTACACAGAAACCAACAGGACAAGTGGCTCGAATAAGAGCAATATGGTACTTATGTTTTACATTTAACAGTTCAGCGGTAAGAAGTCCAGGCTGGAAGGGCTTCCACTTCTAGCTCCAGGTGGCTATTTAAGTCTCACCATCTCCCAGTTAACAGGTATGAGGAAAGAGGAATGGAGGGCACACCTTTTCCCATAGATTTTATCACAATATCATGCCTTGCTTCAAAGACAGCAACGAAACTATTTCCTATCCAGCAAGTGAGGTGCACTTGAGTGGAATTATGCTATAATACATCATTTAGGAGCACCGCTTTGCACTTTCTGAGGCCCTGGATTCAATCACAACACGGCAAAAATGGGAGAAGGACCTGGCAGCCCAGTCCCAAAACAATCTGCCATTGAATACCCTATGGATACCATAGAAGCACTGATATAGTGTCAGGCACAGCACAGCATCAGGAAGTGTTTCATTCTGTTGTACATAGGGTCGCTATGAGTCACGGTCACTATGAGTCAGACCCAACTCCACAGCACCTAACAACAACAACAACATTTAGGGATTTTCTTTTCTGTGAAGTTCTCATCATCTGAAGAAACTCAAATGAGATCTGTTTTTCACAGTACAGATGATTTTGAGGTGGGGGGATTGGTTTTGGAGGTGCTGAGGAACAAACTGAGGGCTTTGTGAATGCTAGGCAAGTATGCATGATTATAATTTAGGAGTACAACTCATTGCTTAAATAACAGCAGTAACAAATAGACTCTGAAGTCTTACATAAAATAGACGTTTACAAACAGAAAACAATTATCAAGGTTCAGGGAGATAATCAGATGACTACTATATTAAACAAAAAACAGATGACCTAAGAATAAACCACAATCTTGCTGTTACCGTTCTTCAGTCATCTTAATTAGAAATTCCCAAATCACATGGAAAAAGTAGCTGTCCCTATTTCACTTTAAAAAAAAAAAGTCATTTTAATAAGACACATTTAAAGATAAAGTAAAACTTTTATCAGTCTTCCAAACTGTGTTACTTTGTTAGGTCTGCCATATCAAATACAACACTGTGTGGCTTAAACAACCTGTTGTCTGACAGTTCTAGTGGCTAGTAATTCACAGTCACGATGTCAGTAGGGTTGGTTCCTTCTGTGGGCTGTGAGGGAAGCATCTATTTCAGGCTCTTCCTTGGCTTGTAGGATGGTCATTTTCATCCTTTGTCTCTACACATCATCCCTCTCTCTATGCATATGACACTGTCCAAATTTCCCCTTTTTTAAGTACACCATTTATACTGGATATATATATATACATATATATGTGTGTATATATATATGTGTGTGTGTATATATATATATATACTAAGTGAGGTGCACTTGCAGTATGTTGTTGTTGTTAGGTGCCGTCGAGTCGGTATCCGACTCATAGCGACCCTCATAGGGTTTTCAATGGCTGACTGTTCCGGGATTGCCTTGGGAGTGGATTGCCAGGCCCTGCTCCCATTTTTGCGGTGCTGGGAATTGAACTCAGGACCTCAGAGACTGCAGCACAGCGCTCTACCCACTGAGCCAAATCCACTTGCAGTATATATATGTGTATATATATATATATATATATATATATATATACACACAGTATACATATATACACACATATATACATATATACATATATAATGTATATTGCATTATAATGTATATTATATATACATTATATGTATGTGTATATCATGCAATATAATGTATATTGCATAATGTATATTGCATTACATATATAATCCACCATGTGTCTGTCAGCTTGTCATGCTGTGGGGGTTTGCATATTGCTGTGAATTGAAAGCTATGCTACTGGTATTTCATATACCAGCAGGGCCACCCATGGTGGACAAGTTTCAGCTGAGCTTCCAGACCAAGATAAACTAGGGAGAAGGACCCGCAGCCCATGCCCCAAACAAGTAGCTATTGAAAACCCTATGAATAGCAGAGCAGCACCGTCAAATATAGTGCCAGAAAATAAGCCCCCCAGGTTGGAAGGCATTCAAGAAACAACTGCGGAACAGTTGCCTCCTCAAAGTAGAGTTGATCTTAATGACAGGAATGGAGTAAAGCCCCTGGGACCTCCTTTTTGTTGATGTGGCACACTCAAAATGAGAAGAAACATAGTGTCTGTAACATTGGGCTCAAACATAAAAAGATCCTACGCATGGCACAATTTTAGGTAGTGTTTCATTCTGTTGTACATAGGGTCGCTATGAGTCTGATTAGATTTGACAGCACCCAACAAAAACACAAACATATATAATGGCTTCATTTTAACCTGATTAACTCTGTAAAGACCATGTCTCCTAAATAAGGCCACATTCTGAGGTCCAGGGGTTAGGACTCCAATATATGAATTTTCTGGGACACAATTCAACTCCTAACAGAAAGATGTTGTTGTTGTTGTTGCTGTTGTTAGGTGCCATCGAGTCGGTATCCGACTCTTAGCGACCCTCATAGGGTTTTCAATAGCTGCCTGTTTCGAGATTGCCTTGGGAGTGGATTGCCAGGTCCTTCTCCCATTTTTGCAGTGCTGGGAATTGAACTCGGGGCCTCAGAGACTGCAGTGCAGTGCTCTACCCACTGAGCTAAATCCCACCCAAAATAGAACTGCCATGTTGTTGTTGTTAGGTGCCGTCGAGTCGGTATCCAACTCATAGCGACCCTCATAGGGTTTTCAATAGCTGACTGTTTCGGGATTGCCTTGGGAGTGGATTGCCAGGTCCTTCTCCCATTTTTGCAGTGCTGGGAATTGAACTCGGGGCCTCAGAGACTGCAGTGCAGTGCTCTACCCACTGAGCTAAATCCC
>VMDO01007529.1:0-58335 GCA_007922755.1 Pedetes capensis | reverse complement strand
TTGCGGTGCTGGGAATTGAACTCGGGGCCTCAGAGACTGCAGTGCAGTGCTCTACCCACTGAGCTAAATCCCAGCAACAGAAAGTTAGAATCCCTTTAAATTTCAGACTAAAGAGAACATATTCTCTGTGGCAGTCATATCCTTTTTAAAGGTTATTTTTTTAATTAGAAAATGTAACAATTAACCAGGCATGGTGGTACATGCCTCTAATTGCAGCAACTTGGGAGGCCAAAGTAGGAGGATTGTGAGTTTGAGGCCAGAGGCAGCCTGCATAAATTAGCAAGACCCTGTCTCAAAATAAAAAATGGACTCAGGGTGTAGATCACTGAGTACTTCCAAAATATGTGCAAGGCCTTGGGTTCAACCCCTCAGTACTGCTAAGATAGATAGGTAGATAGATGATCTCCTACATGTCTGTCAGTTTGTCATGCTGTGGGTACTTGCATATTGCTGTAATGCTGAAAGCTAAGCCATGGGCATTTCAGATACCATCAGGATCACCTGTGGTGGACAGGTTTCAGCTGAGTTTCCAAACAGACTAGAGAAAAGGACCCAGCAATCTACTTCCAAAACAATTAGACACTGGAAACCCTATGAATAGCAGAGAAGCACTGTCAAATATAGAAAATGAGCCCCCCAGGCTGGAAGGCACTCAAAAAACAACTGGTAAGAGTTGCCTCCTTAAAGTAGTAGTAGTTGTTGTTAGGTGTCGTTAAAGCTAGGTCCAACTCATGGAGATCCTACATACAACAGAATGAAACACTGACACTGTGTCATGCCCAGCAACTATTATCAGTGCTTCTGTGCTATTCATAGGGTTTTCAATGGTAGATTATTTCATGAGTGGATTACCAGGTCCTTCTCTCTAGCCTACAGCACCTGGTATTCCCAGGCAGTTTCCAATCCAGTGACTAAGCAGGTTGGCCCTGCTTAGCTTCCAAGATCAGGCAGGATTCGATGTTAGAGTGCTATGGATGCAGACCCTTAAAGTAGAGTCAACCTTAATGAAGGAAATGGAGTAAACCCCTAGGACCTCCAGTTGCTGATGTGGTATAACTCAAAATGAAAAGAAACATAGTGACTGCAACAATGGGCTCAAACATAAAAAGACTGTGTGCATGGCACAGTGTCAGGTAGTGTTTTGTTCTGTTGTACATAGAGTCACTATAGGTCAGATCCAACTTGATGGCACCTAACAACAACAAAGATACACATAACAAGATACATATAAAACGATTACAGAAAATGCTTAAGACATAAATCTACAGAATAAAAAATATTATGAAGTAAGCACCCATATAACTATCATTCAGATCAAAAAATAACCTGTAGGCAGCCTGGAGTCCCAATGTTCCCTTTCTGGTCACACATTCTTCCTTCCTCCAGGAAGTGTCACTAGGGTTACCTTTTGGAAAATGGCTTCTTTTTCCTTCAAAGTTTTATCACTTTTAAATGCATCCCAAACAATACAGTTTGATTTTGCCTATTTTTAGTTGTGTGTGAGTTGTATTATATTGTAGTATTATTAGGATCTTCTTTAACTCAAGATGTTTGTAATATATTCATCCATGTGTTTAAACAGTTTCAAAGAACATTCCACTAACCTAAACCAATTTAGCTAGCCAAAACTATACTTTCCCTGATATTTACCAGTCTCACTCTTCCTTAACAACCCAGTATCCTTCAATGTCTACACCAAAGTCATATCCACACACAGGAGCTACTCTAAAACTTGCTCTTACAGTTTTCATCTTAGAAATAGCACTTTTTAAACTTTGTGCCTTGGTGCACACCTGTTATCCCATTGATTCAGGAGGCTGAGGAAGGAGGATCACAGGTTCGAGACCAGAGGCAGCCCGATCAACTTAACAAGAGCCAGTCTCAAAATAAAAAATAAAGAAGTTAGAAAGAGCAGCTCAGAGGTGGGGCACTTGCCTAGCATACGCATGGCCCTCTAGTACTGTATTTAAAAAAAAAAAAAAAAAACAGAGCACTTTTGGTTTAAAGCTTCTTTCCATGTAGACAGATTATAAGACAAGTAATTTTCTTCAGCACTGCCTCCAGACATTTTCCCAGAGACACTGAAAAAGAAATCAAACACATAGCAAGGTATATTTACTATTTAACGTGATATGTTCCAGGCAGTGCTGTAGTACTCAAAGCTGAACTGACACAAGGACCCATGGGCTATTTCTACCCAGGTGTGTGAATCCCTGGGGAAAGGTGAAAGAGGGCATGACTCAGCAGTCTGAGGGGACAGGAATTGGTCAGGGTCTGGTTATCAGGCTTCACTGATGAACACAGGCCCTTAAAGGAAAGACCATGTGATCTGCTGGGCTGCCCTGACCTCAGAAGCTTGCCACATTCTTGGTGGGTTTTCAATGATCTAAGAAGATTCATTCCTCTGTCAATTCCATTTGAGATTTTCTCATTATTCTGACCTTGCCCACTCATCTTTCTGAATGGTGTTTCAGTCTGCAATTCCAGGCCAGAATCTGACAGTAGTTTGAGTAATTCATCTACTGGATAGTGCCCTCACTAGGGACAGATAGACTGATCTTCTAATTTTATATTGGTATTCTAAGCACAGGGGCTGGGATTTAGCTCAGTGGGTAGAGTGCTGCGCTGCAGTCTCTGAGGCCCCGAGTTCAATTCCCAGCACCGCAAAAATGGGAGAAGGGCCTGGCAATCCACTCCCAAGGCAATCCCAAAGCACTCAGCCATTGAAAAACCCTATGAGGGTTGCTATGAGTCGGATACCGACTCGACGACACCTAACAACAACAACAACAAGCACAGATCCTAATTCCTGCTTAGTAGTTGCCATCCAGACTTTATTTACTGGTCTTGATAATCAGTTTATTTTCCAATCCCAATTTAAATACAACCATTACATAACTACCCAACAAAATAGGTGGGGAAGTTGTTTTCTCTCTGTCATTCCACATGTACATGTGTGAAGTAAATTTGAGCTAAGTAAAAAAAAAAAAAAAAAGGAATTAAGTGCAGATATGGTGGTGCATTCCTGCAATCCCGGCACTTGGGAGACTGAAGCAGTAGGGTCATAGGTTTGAGGCTGGCCTATCTCCGAAAAAAGGAATTAAGAAAATCCTATAGACCCAAAATTTTCATTAAAAGTTCTTTAAATAGAAAAAAAAAATAAGCTTTTCATTTCAAAATTATTATTTTTAGACTGAATATCTTAAGAGGAAATCCACTCATTTCTAATGCTCAGAGATAACCACTGCTAACATTTTGACATATTCTTTCAGATTTTTCTTTTGTGTTCATAAACATACAGGAAAATGGGTATAAAAACACACACAAAAATTAAGTCACAATATAAATCCAGAGGGCTGGGGATGTAGCTTAGTGGTAGAGTGCAGGTTTAGCATGTGCAAGGCCCTGGATTCAATATCTGACACCACAAAAAATAAAAAAATAGATAGATAGCGGGGGGGGGGGGGAGATATGGTGCAGAGACCATCTTGTGGCAACCAATACTTGGTTACAGCTTAACTTACAATGGCAAAGTAGAATTCCATTGTAAGAAGGTACAACCATTTATTAGGAATCTATTTAATCTCTTTTGGGAAAGTATATATATGATTGATGACAACAACCAATTCTTATCCTCTCCCTTGGCAATTTTCTATACATTTATACCAAATATAGCCAACTATAACAGATGCTAAGGAAAAAAACAAAAAAAGGAAGAGAAAAAAAAAAAACTTAGTTACAACTAAGAAGATCAATGACTAAAAGCAATTTCTTTTTCTTTTTTTGGCACCAAGCCTAAAGAGAATTTCTAATAAAATCAATAAAGGTTTTTAATGTTTCATGCCTTATTGTTGGCATGTACATAAGACAGTGATAAATATTCAAAGCTCCTAGTAAGATGAAATCTAAGTGTTTCTTTTGGCCCAAGAGAAGTCCCATTTTCTTGAAGGTCAACTAGAAAATTAAATGAAATCCAAATGTTCCTCTTGTTTTCATCACATCAGACAAGGTAAACAGCTCCACTGGCAAGTAAGTTAAGAAGGAGCCAAAGAAATGCAATACCCTTGGGACCAAAATAAAAAGTCTAACAATGAAAGCAACTAAGAGACACACCCACTTCATTTTATTAGGAAGAAACATAATTTGTACACAAAAACAGGGACGGGGAAAGTGAAAAGAAACAGTAACCAGATACTGTTTTTCAAAAAAATATTTGCAAAACACCTTAAAATACAAAAGTTCAAGCTATCATTTAAAGTGATAGATTATAGAAAACTCAACCATTTTTTAATTACCCTACTCTAGGAAGTGGAAAAACAAATGTTTATAGACCCAACCTAGAAGTTGGCTTCTATTTACTTCCTAAACTCTATTCCAGAGGATAATTCAAAACACAAATGCCTGTATTTAATACACTTCCTTATAAATGTGTAATTTTCCCACATATACAGAACATAAAGTTTAATATCTCTGTAGTACTATACAGTTTAAGTCATGTAAATACAGATATAGCTTTTTTTAAATGTTAAACATTAATTTTTTTTTAACTAGAGGCACAGTCATTTACTCCTTGGCTTGAGAGTTAATATGAGTTGAAAATTATACTAATTTTTTGAGGAGAAAAAGTAATGTTTACTCATGTATTCTTTTCATAAGCCTCTGACTTCAAGATTCAAATCTTGCCTGAAACTCTTCTCCAAGTTCTTCAATGACCTCCTGCATAGTGTATGTAATTTTTTATTTTCTATTCCTACCTCTTCTTACTGTTGATTATCATGCTTAACATCCTCTCCTCCTCCCCTACCATGACAATGCACCATCCCAAGTCATTTCTCCCCCTTCTCTTCTATCTTGGTTCACTCAAACATAACCTAGAGCCTAATTTGTGTCAGGCACAGTATTAGGTCCTGTAGAGAAGAAGTAACAACTGTCTTTGAAGAGAGATGCAAGAAACTGATGGCTCAGCACAAAATATAACAATTACAAGGCATGGCCCATTTGACATGAGACTATCAGGGGAAGATATTTAAGTGTAAATCAAACAAGGATTTACGGTCAAAGCTGGCTTCTTGGAGGATGTGATGCTAACTAATATTGGGTTTATGCCAGAACACATTTATAGTCTCCAAAGTAACCGTCAGGCCCTCAGCTGCCTGGAAATCCTTCCAGATTTTCTCTAGGCACCTTTCTGGTCCACGTTAATGACAAATATTTCTTTCTCTGTTCTCCTGAAAATTTCCAGACAACCTCTATCTATCTCACTTGCGGAAAATCACCTAATCTCCAGCTTCAGAGCAAAGATACAGTCCATTAGCAGAGAAGTCTGAGTCTTAAATGACAAAGTAAAGAATATAGAGGATTGTACAAAACCATTCCTTATTGTTTTCTAAATCACCAGCTCAACTCCTGTCATGGTCACTTTGAGAGGCAAAAAGTCATCCCTCATCTGCCCCTCTTACTCTTCTTGTTCCTTAAACATCTTAATTCCTCTGCCTGAGTCCCAGGCTCCTTCTCACCTTACTCTGTAGCTGGGCAAAAGTCTTCACCACTTGGTTCCAGTGGATTTTCCTTGAGGAGAAAGGGTAGACACCAGAGTACCAATAGTGTTAGGGCAAGGGGTACACTTTCAGATCCTGCTTCAAAATGAAGTCAATAGGATCCTATCTGCATAACCCAAGAACCAAAAGACTCTACAGATCTCTATCTTACCTTACCAAAGGTTTCCATTACTTAGCTTGGTTAAGGCCCCAGAAGGGAGATGCTTGTGCCCCTTCTGGGCCTCAGAAAGGCTGGGTCGATAAGGCCAAAGGGAAGAAAATTTGATCTTTTCTCATAAGCTTTTGTGCTTTACTATAACTACCTTGTAGGAATCAAATTTAGATAAGCTACTAGCTAATGATTGTTTTTGCCAACCATAAAAAATGCATTTCACATATTTCTTTTCTAGAAATACCATTTTATTCAACTTCTGCCCAATAGTATGGATGACATGCAGTAATTCCCTCTACCTAGAAGTCTGGGAATCATAGTTGCAGGTTGATGAACAGAAACTAAACATTTATGTCTATAACATCTCTGTAATTTTCAGGTACCAGGACTACTTAAAGTTCTTTATTCAATCAGCAAGTATGTGTAAAGCCCCAGATTCCGCACTAGGCTCTAACCACACAGTGAAGAATAAAACAGATGTGCCACTCCTTACAGACTACTGAGACCAAGAGTATATACATAGCCAAGTAAAGAGAGCATTACAAATGGTAATAGGTGTTTGCATTACACCCTTCAACAAAATTATACTTCCCGACACTACCCAACTGCCATTGGGCTCCTTAACAGGATGAAGCAGTGACCACGAAAAGATGGAAGAAAATTGCAGCAAATTGTTGGTATAGGAGACATTTGCATTTAAACTCTGATTTGCAAAACAACTGTCTAGAGAAATCTTCAGGTCAATGACTCACTAAACCAAAGGGTGCTTCTTACAGAACTTTATTGTTGTTAGGTGCCATCAAGTCGGGTCTGACCCACTGTGAATGAAACACTCCTGAATTCTGTGCCAGGTATATGATCTTTTTTATGTTTAAGCCCATTGTTGCAGTCATTGTGTCAATCCATCCAGTTGAGGGTCCTCTTTTTTGTCCTTGGCCTGCTACTCTCTCAAACATGAGGTCCTTCTCCAGGGATTGGTCCCTCCTGACAACATGTCCAAAATACATCAGATACAGTCTAGCCATCCTTGCTTCCAAGGTGCACTCTGGTTGTACTTCTTCTAGGACAGATCAGTTGGTTCTTTTGGCAGTCTGTGGTATATTCAAATTCCATCTCCAGCACCATAATTCAAAAGCATCAATTCTCCTATCTCCCTTATTCAACAGCCAGCTTTCACAATGTTTTGCAACTGAAAATACCATGGTATGAATCAGGTGCACCTTCATCTTCAATGTGACATGTTTACTTTTCAGCACTTTAAAGAGGTCTGTTGCAACAGCTTTTCCCAAAGTAATGCATCTTTCCATTTTTTGACTGCTGCTTCTATGGGTATTGATTGTAGAACCTAATAAAGCAAAATCTTGGACAATCTCAATCTTTTCTCCATTTGTCATGAAGTTGCTTCCTGACTCAGTTGTAAGGATTTTTGTTTTCTTGATGTTGAGGTGCAATCCATACTAAGGCGGTGTTCTTTCATTTTCATCAGTAGATGCTTCAAATCCTCTTCAGTTTCAGCAAGCAGAGTTGTGTCACCTGCATAGCACAGGTTGTAAATGAATCTTCCTCCAATCCTGATGCCACGTTCTTCTTCAAAAAGTCCAGCTTCTCAGATTATTAGCTCAGCATAGAGATTGAAGAGGTATGGTGAAAGGATACAGCCCTGACGCACACCATTCCTGATTTTAAACCAACCAGTGTTTCCTCTGACCAAAATGATGCTCCCACATACTACGTAAGTTTTTAAATGTAAAAGATCATGAATAGCCAGTGCAGACAAGTCTCAGAACATATATAACAGAGCCATTTCCCTGTAACCAGTATAAAAGTCTTTAGTCAGTGAAGCTGACATTGCACACACACAAAATGACCTGGCTCCAAGTAGCACAGAAACCAAGAAGATATTTGCAGGGACGTATCTCCAAGACACTGCAGATGGGACAGAAGGACTTATTAGAAAAGATTTCTGAATTACAATGGCTCCTTGCCTCATCATCTCACTGATGTCTACCCTGTCCTGGAAACTTGACAAAAGACTCAAAAAACCCATCAAAAAATTGAAGAAATATCTGCTAACTGAAGGTCTTTTGAAGCCCTGAGACCTAAATCAAAGGACAAGGCAGGTAGTCAAACAGGAGAATTTCCTCCGCCTCTCCAAAATATGTGTCCCATTTCTCAGAGTCTGGGCCTTGCACACAAAGGGAAGCAAACTACTCCTGCAATAAGGCAGCTGAGAATGCTCCCCCTTATGTCAATACTTTTCTGGCACCAATTCCACTTTAATTTCTACCAACTTCCCAGCACGCCATGGGAACAGGGGCACTTTGACTCATAAATATTAGGAGAAATTTAACCGAGAAGGACATTGAACTGTAGGCTTTTCTATGGGCTAAGAGTTGGCTGGGAAATTACTTGCAGTGTTTTTGCATCAAGAAGGAATAAATTCCCACTCTCATAAAAAGGTAACCAAGATGAGAAACTAGAAAATTCCTGTTTTGGACAAAAGATCCATAACCAAAAAGACCACGGTAAAACAAAGCTGCTTCTCAGGCTATACACAGAACAGTTGAAAAGGCCAAAAGAGAGTTGTAAAACCTACAAGATCACCCAGAATAAGGACATGAAGGATGAGGATAAATATTGCCTCCATTAGTAAGGAACAAATCTCCCCTTATGTAAGACTAAAGAAAAATCACACAAGTGTCTTAGTCTGTTTGGGATGCCATAACAAATTACCACAAACTAAGTAGCTTAAAAACAACAAAAATTTATTTCTCACCACTAGAGACTGAGAAGTCTGAGATCAAGGCATAGGTAGATTCATTGTTTGATGAGAGCCTTTCTCTGCCTTATAGGGGCACCTTCTCAATGTTGCTCACATGGTGGAAAGGATGAGGTAGCTCTCTGGGACCTCTTTTGTAAGAGCACTAAAGCCACTAATGAGGGCTCCACTCTCATAAGCTAATCATTTCACAATGGCCCAACTCTTAATACCATCACGGGGGTGGTGGGGGGTAGGATCTCAACCTAGGAATTTGTGGGGTAAGAGCAAGACCGTAGAACACAGGTCTTTATCAAAAACATCTCTCTGCCTAAAAGATATAAATTATGTATAAAATTTCAATGTATGACAAGTACATTTCAGATCAATGGGAAAAGGAAGGAATATTCAACAAAAGGTGCAGTGACTATAATTAACACTTAGAAAAGAAAGGTGTAATCTCCATAAAAATAAACTCCAAACCCAGGCCTGGTAGTACATGCCTATAATCTCAGCACTCAAGAGGCTGAGGCAGGAGGATCATTAGTTTGAGACCAGCTTGAGCTGTAGGTGAGACTCTGTCTCAAAAGAATGGGGGAAAAAGAAAAAAAAGGAAAAAGAAAGAAAAATAAACTCTAAGAGGATTAAAAAGTTAAATATTTTTAAAAAGAAATTATTATGTCAGCTACTTCAAATATGCTGTTTAAATTCCATTAGTGGTTTTCCCTTGTTAATACAAAATCAAAATCTGTATAGGGCTTACAAGTCTCTATGGGATCTGTCTGCAAATTCCTCTTCAGCCACAATCTTGACATAATCCCTCTTAACCTTGGTTCTTATGCTTCATTTAAAATGGCCTCTGATAAGGCCTGAGATGCCCTCCTCCACCAGATTCCTTATTGTGACTTATCTAGTCTTCCTTCAGAGTTTAATTCAAGGTCAATTCCAAAGGCAAACCTTCCTAGACCTCCCCCAGCTAGTTATCCTCAACAGACATTTTTATATTACCATGACCTCTCCTTCAGAACACTTAGACCAGGTGCAGTGGTGTCCATTTGTAATCCCAGTGAGTCAGGTGGCAGAGGTAGGAGGATCACAAGTTTGAGGCCGAAACAGCCTGCATAACTTAGTGAGAGTCTATCTCAAGATAAAATATTTTAAAATGGGCTGAGGGTGCAGCTCAATGGTAGATCACTTACAAAGTACAAAGGCCCTGGGTCCAACCTTCAAGTACAAATAAAACAAAAATACTTAGCAGAGTTTTGAACATATTTGTGCAAATTTATAACAAACTAAGGGGCTGAAGATGTAGCTCAGAGGTAGAGCACTTGCCTAGTGTGTACAAGGTCCTGGGTTTGATTCCCAGTACCTCCAAAACAAAAAAGGATTATTTTCATTTTTTTCCAGCTTTATTGAGCTATAATTGACATATGAAAATAGGATATATTCAAGGTATATGCAGTATTTTCACACATGTGTACAATATAAAATGATTACCATGATCAAGCTAATCAATGTATCCATCTCACATAATTACCTTTTTTGGTGCTCAAAATAGTTAAGTCCTACTATCAGAAAATTTCAAGCATATAATACAGTATTATTAATATAGTCTCCATGCTGTATGTTAGGTCTCCAGGACTTATTTATCTTACAAGCGGAAGCTGAACCCTCTGACCAATAGCTTCCCATTTCTGTCACCTGCCAAACTCTGGTACCCCCTTTACTTTCTGTTTCTATGAGTTTGGCTTTTTGATTCTATTTATAAGTAAAATCATGTAGTATTTGTCTTTCTATATCTTATGGCTTATTTCAGTTAGCACAATCGTCACACTCTGGCCTATTTTCTTCTAGACTGAAGTTGCAAAGGGGTAAGGATTATTCCTTTTTGTCTCACAATTAACATTGCACCACTATGAAAGAGGCACTCAATGAGTGTCTATGGAATTGAAGTATATGACTGAGAAACTAAACTAAAACAAGATAATTATATAATCTTGGAGTGCAGAGAGACATCTTAAACAATACAGAGGCAGAAACTGTAAAGGAAAAAAATGACAAATTTGACGACTGAAAAATAAAACTATCAATTTCCATTATGAAGAAAGTCAAAGAAAATGAAAACTGAAGAACATATTTGCAATATCATTTTTTAAAATTATAGTGCTCAGTGTTAAAAGAAGTGAGTCCTGAACATATTCCAAGTGGAAATATAAATTTGTAGAATTTTCCTGAACAGCAATTTTGCAACATATACAAAATCTATCTAGTCTTTAACCCAGCAATTCCTCTTCCAGGAACTCTGCTCAAAGGGGAAAAATTTCACTGGAAAGTTAGTTATGAATAATAAAAGACTGAAAACATATAGAGGAAATAACTTTTAGTGCATACATAAAGGCACTGAAATCATGTGATACAAGAACAGTCAATTATATGGGAAAATATTCCTAATAAGTGAAAAAACACAGGTTTGAAACCAGTGTAACTTTGATTTCCTCATGTAAAGCATATGTACATATATGTACATAGGGAAACAGAAGACTGGGAAGATATAATAAAATGTCAACATCAGTCATCATTGGGTGGAGAGTTTATGGTGATTTGTATTTTCTTTATTTTACATTTTCCATAATGGACACTTCTGTTTTATAACCAGTTGTTGTTAGGTGCTGTCAAGTATGTCCGACTCATAGTGACCCTCATAGGGTTTTCAATGGCAGATTGTTTTGGGATTGCCTTGAGAGTGGGTTGCCACATCCTTCTCCGATTTTTGCGGTGCTGGGAATCGAACTCAGGGCCTCAGAGACTGCAGAGCAGCACTCTACTAACTGAGCTAAATCCCAATCCCCTTTATAACCAGAGAGAAATAATTTAAGAATAATACCTAGCATTGTTATACAGTGTGCTTATGGTATGCCAACCACTATCTGAAGCACCTTACATATGTTACTTGATTTATCCTATGAGGTAGATACTAATATAGGTACTATTATTATTCTCATTTTAAGATGAATTATTGTAGTTGTTGTTAGGTATCCGACTCACAGAGACCCTACGCACAACAGCCAAAACACTATTGTCAGTGCTTCTCTGCTATTCATAGGGTTTTCAACGGTGGAGTGATTTTTTGAGAGTGGGTTGCTGGGTCCTTCCCCCAAGCTTACAGTATCTATTGTTCCCAGGCAGTCTCCCACCCAAGCACTAACCAGGCCAGACTCTGCTTCACTTTCAACATCTAACGAGATCAGAGTCCACAGTGCTACAACTACAGGCTTAAGATGAATAGATATATTTTAATCAAACCAAAGAATATTCTTCATCAGAGTTATTTTCTTAAATCTGATTACAATTATTTTTCTAATACTTCCCAATAGCAACTGCTTAAAGTTAAAAAGAATCAAGGTGCTATATCCATATCCAAACTTAGAGCCTCCCAGTTCAAATCTGGGGTATGGGATCAGATTCAGAGAAAGAGAAGAAAGAAATGTCAGAAGGTAATAATCAAATATTCACATTAGAACAGTGATAAACTGGGGATTTTGTGCCATACCTTCTAATTTTCCAATATATGAGCAGGGTTCTAAATTTGAAGAGCCTTATATTGAACTCTATACCATTTCTAAACTATACAACAAAAGCCTTTACAGAGAATTACATGAGCATACTTTTTGAAACCAAGTGTCACATCTTATAGGCTTCTCCATGGAAAAGAATCCCACATACTGCAACCATTTGAACATGACTAATTCACCAAAGCCCTTTTCACCACACATTATTGTTTTAAACTTTCCTTTTTCTTGACTTTAACTGATAGGTTGGCATATCCTCTGTGTAAGATGGAATATTCTCAGCTTTCTGGACATGTAACCTGTGCAGGCTATGATCCAGCTGATGAATCTGCCAGGTTGGAAGCACTGTGTCTTTGAACACCAGTGTCTGCTGTGGTGGCAATAACAGATGAAAATGCTTTCTTGGAATTATATTTCATGGGCAAAATTATTAGAAGCTACTTCAGTCCTTATTCAGAGCCCAGAACCATCATGCATACCTATAATCCCATCGACTTGGGAGGCTGAGGCAGGGAAAATCCAAGTTTGAGACGAGAGGCAGCCTGTGCAATTTAGCAAGACTCTGTCTCAAAATAAACAATAAAAAAAGAGCTGGGATGCAGCTCAATGGTGGAGACTTACCTAGCATGTACAACACCCTGGATTTAACACCTAATACTAAATATATGGGCTGGGATTTAGCTCAGTTGGTAGAGCGCCGCTCTGCAGTCTCTGAAGTCCAGAGTTCAATTCCCAGCACCGAAAACATGGGAGAAGGATGTGCAATCCAAGGCAATCCCGAAAAAAATCTGCCATTGAAAACCCTATGAGGGTCGCTATGAGTCAGACACGACCTGACAGCACCTAACAACAACAACAACTAAATATGTGTGTGTGTGTGTGTGTGTGTGTATAGATATGTATATAGATATGTATATATGTGTGTGTATATATATATACATATATATGCAAAGAATCATTTAATATACAAAATGTATACAGAATTGAGTACTTACATCAATGGGCACGTACACTATGCCAGGCAAAGTATTGGCTTTTAATACATAATCTCACTAAAGCCTCACAATAACCCTGGAAGATACAAATTTTAATCCTATTTTCACAGTTATGAAACTCAAAAATCAGAGATTAAATAACTGCTACTAGGTCACAAAACCAATAAACAGGAGAGTTAAGATTCAAACTACTCCCAAACCCAGTGCTTTTTTTTTTTACACCATTTTGCTGTCCTTTGCCAGCTCATCACCCTCAAAACTTCCACTAGACCCTTCCACCTGCACGCACCAGTGATTTGTACCTGCAGTCTGGCATTAGCTTCAAGTACTTTATTCAACAGCATAGACACCAGCCCATCAAAGTCACACCTGACCTCTCTGTCCCTCAGAAAATCTAGGGATGTGATCAAGTCTCATTACAACCTTACAAGAGGGAAGGAGGTTCAATTCTTCCATCACCACCTCATACCGACATAAGAAACACATGTAGAAAGCTAGGGAAATCTGATTTGTATCAAGCCACCAACGACATTATTGAAGCTAATGTGAGATATTCACATTTACAGTGGAGCTGATGATTTCTCATTGAATCAAGCAGCAAATCAGCATCTCAGCTTCACCTCTACAGTGTCATAGAACAAAAGAGATCATCGTACTGCACCCAAGGAACCCCAACACAGTTAGGATGCAAACAACAGGCACAGTCACAGCGACAGAATTGGTTCCTAGAGCTTTCCCTTCCTGTTGAAGCACAGCCCCAACAATTTAACCAGCTGGTATCACAATGCAAAGAATAAACAAAGCAGGAAGGAAGGTTTGAGCACTCTCACCCATGACTCATAAAATGGCAATGAAAAGTACTTTTTGTAAACAATATTCTTGGTATTTAGAAACATCTCCTTAAATTTTCTTGGAAGGTGCAATGTAAGAAAGTCAGTATGTAACAACTATATCAAATCAACAGTTGACAATATCTGAATTCCTTTCACTCTAAAATTCCTTTCTGAATTCCTTTCTGAATTTCTTTCACCCTACATATGCTATTTAGTATCTGTGGCTGCTTCACAAGATGAGCCTGTATTTCTTAACCAATTAACTTGCAGAAGCAGATAGTCTCATGAAAATTATTCCCAGTGCTTCTCAAACATAATTTGTACATAAACCACCTGGAGAAATTGTCCCAAGGCAGATTTTGATTCATGAGGACTAGAATAGGGACCGAGTCTGCATTTCTAATCAGCAGCCAGATGGTGGTGGTGGTGGTGGTCGTGGTGGTGGTGGCGGTGGCGGTGACAGCGGTGGTGGTGCTGCTGCTGCTGCTGGGTCCACCCTTTTCTAGCAAATGTCTGGCCACTGTTTCTTAACGGAAATCATCATGTGCCCATCATCCCTGTGAATCTGAGGAAGCGTCCCCAAAGAAATGAACTTTAAGAAATTCCCTGTTGCTGTGTTTTTTTGTTTTTGTTTTGTTTTTTTGTTTTTGATGTGGCTACAAGAATGATTTTCCCATAAAACAGGTCCTTGCAATGACTTCATGATCAGTGGACAATAAGCACCAATAAACCCAGGACTTACCACTGTATTTCCAAGGTGTCTGGGAGGAAGAAGGACTGGGAGGAGTACATGGCAGGAGAACTGCCTGGTGTTTTTTTGTTTTTTCATTTCTGATATCCATGTTATTCTGCATCTCTGGGACCACAGAGTCCCAGAAGGCAGCACTCAGGAGTTTTTGTTCTGAATCATAAATCACAAAAGGACTGCCTTTGAGAAACACACCAAAATCTGGCCTCTTGATGTGCTTATAATTTGCAATAAATCAAAGTTATGAGCACATCACTGAAACTACAGAATAAGGGAAACTTCTGTTAGGGTTTGAATATCACATGTCCCCCCAAAAGCCTCATGTGTTGGAGGTTGGTCACCAGTTGGTGGCCCTATTTTGGGAGACTCATTTTCAGGAGATGGGGCCTACATGGAGGAAGCAGGTTACTGGGATATGTCCTTGGGGCTGTTATCTTATGTCGGGTCCCTCTCTGTTCCCTCTTTCTGCTTCCTGGCCATCATGAGGTGAGGAACCAACCCCACCACAAATTCCTGCCAGCCATGATGCTCTGTCTCACCACCAGCACAGAAACCGTGCGCTAAATAAATCTTTCCTCCTTTCAAATTGTTTCTGTCAGGCATTCTGTCTTAGTCATGCCAAAGCCAACACATCTTCCATCAAACATTTGATGATATAAGGAAACTAATTGTGTAAAATGCCTATGCCATCATTATTTACTTTGTTATTAAATAAATGTAACTTTCTTTTAGTCCCATAAAAACTTATTCCTGAAAGCAAGAAAGTGTTCAGAAGCTACAGGAGTTATGTGTAAAGAACACACAAGTTGGCTTGAAAAGAACCCACTGGCTAGATTTGGACAATTTGTGCATCGATGTAATATTGATAATTAATTATGATACATTTAATCTTAAAATCCATGAATCTATATAAAGACAGGATAGAGCAAATAAGGAAAATTTTTGCAGAATACCATCTATAAGGGAAGAAGGGAGAATGGAATTAGAAAATAACCCTTTTGCAACCTCAGATGTAATTAACAAAGCAAGAATCACCTGTAAATGCTAAAAATTCCTGGGCAAAGACTGTTAGGGAACATGACTTCAAGCATTATCCCAAAGACCACCCACTAATCCTGAAAGGTTGAATGTACTTGTATATCGGAAAGCTACAGTGGTCACCACCTAACCAAGTGATCCCACTCCACAATCACCAATAGCAGGATGATCAGATGTCACATTCATCCTGAGGGGCTGCATTAAGCAGTATTACCTCATCTGTCTTCTTGCCAAAAATGCTTAGCTTGAATCTAAAAATTGGGGAGAAATCAGACAAGTTCAAATTATAGAACATTCTGCAACTGATCTAAACTCTTTAATCATCATAAAATAAATAAAATAAAAGGCAGGCAATTTTTCTCGATTAAAAGGGGGATGAGACAAGATAAATGCAATGCATGAACTTTTACTGAACACTGAATCAAAAAAAGAGGTTGTAAGAAATTTTTAACATAAAATGTACGAGATGACCTTATTGAATTGTAGTTAACTAGGTTAAGTTATAACAACAATAACACCAATAACAACAATATCAGGTGATAAGAGAATATCTATTCTTAGGAAATCCAGAAGTACTTAGAGGTGACATTTAATGGTATCTATAACTTATTTTTTAAAGGTTCAGAAAAAATTATGATATATACACAGAAATATCAAAGTGACAGAATGTAAACACTTGACCAATCCAGAAGAGTATTATGAGTGCCTCATTTTCTTTTTATTCATTTTCCACCAATAGAAATTTTTCAAAATGAAAGACTGAGGAAAAGAGAAAAAACGTTTTTATTTCCTCTTAACCTTATTTTTTTCTATAAATACCTCAGCCTCATGCCTTCTACTACAGAACTTTCAGGTGTTAACTTATCGTTGGAGTTTGTAGCAATGATAATCAACTCTAAACTATGCATTCAGCACTCTAAATTTATACAGATCATAATAGAAATATACATAAACATAAAATAGAGTATCCAGCAAAACTTTAATGAGCAGGATAGTGTAGTGCATGGTGCATTATAAGTTGGGTAGTTATTTCTGTTCCCATACTTTCACTTTTTCGTTCTCTTCAAAGCTGTCTTTAGCCCAATGCTGCCCTCCAAGTTCATCATGAAGTCCAACTTACCTGACCACAAGGCTGGTGACTGCAGTAAAGATCACCTTAACCTAACCAACAAAATAAGCTAGCAGCTATTGCAGAGATCAAGAAAGAAAAAAAGCATCAAAAGCTGCAGGTTAAGTTACTGAAAACTCAATCTAAATTTGGGGGACTTAATCTAAAATTAATAATGACAAAGCAGATGGCACACATATTCTCTTTCAGCATTTTGTCCAAAAAATAGCAAACCAAGGAAGGATTCTTATGCAACAGATGAACATGCTTTAGAGATGATAAATTTAGAAAAAAATTAACATGTTCTTATTTCTTTCTTATGTCTGTATCATTAAAGAAAGGGATTAATGACCAAATAGATTTAAAGATCAGCCTCTTCATCTTTCCAATGGATGTAGACTCTGCTTTAACCATATTAACATACAATTTCACAAGACTAGTGAAAAATCTCCAAATACCCTCCTAGTCATTATTCATCTATATTTCTTGACCAAATACTGAGTTCTTTCAAAAACCATAATGAGCTGGGCACCATGACTTATGCCTATAATCCCAGCACTCTGCAGGTCGAGGCAGAAGGATCAGGAGTTTGATGCCAGCCTGGGTTACACAGCAAGACCCTGTCTCAAACAACAAAAATAAACAAACAAAAAACCTGTAATGAATGGTCTCTAAAAATTGAGAGGTTGAAATTTAAAAGGAAACCAAAATCCAAAATAATCTTTCTTTATGCAAAGATAGTAATAATTGGTTGTAAAAGATTAAAGAATAAACCAGGCACCATGGCGCACACCCGGCAACTCAGGAGGCTGAGGCAAGAGGATCATAGGTTCAAGGCCTGAAGAAGCCTGCACAATTTAGCAAGACCTTGTCTCAAAATGAAAAAATAAAAAAGGGGCTTGGGGTGCAACTCAGCGGGAGCTCTTGCCTAGTATATACAAGGCCCTGGGGTCAACTCCCAGGTACTACCAAAAAAAATTTAAAGAAAGAAAAAGAAAAGAAAAATAGATTAAAGAATATCCTGTTATGGATTTAAATGTTCCACTATACCTACGGATGGCTCAAATAATCACAGTACTAGGCTATTTGCATTACTTTCAAACCCAGGCAGTTGAGAATACTAGTAAATTTGTTCTACTTTTACATACGCTTGAGCTTTTGTTTTCCTTTTAAGTTAGCAAGAGGTTGTATAGTTTATACCCCAGCCAAATACCAGGAAATAACTTTTAAAACTACATGGGCATTTTAGAATTCTCACTTCTGCAGCAAATCCATATGCTAAGAATATCTTGACAAATAAATGAATCACTTCTTGAGATGACCCATTTTAAAAGAAAAAAAATAACTAAAAGTTTTTGCAAGTGAAATTAAATTAATGGACTACTTACCTCAAAACCTACTTATGTTTTATCTATATTCAAACCATTCTAAGAAATAGTGTGTCTGGGCACAGAAGTGTACAACTCTAATCCCAGTGACTTGGGAGGCTGAGGCAGGGGGATGGTGAGTTTGATGCCAGAGGTAGCTTGTGCAACTTAGGAAACCCTGTCTTAAAATAAAAAATAAAAAAGTAGCTGGGCACAGCAGCACACACCTGTAATCCCAGCAACTCAGTAGACAGAGGCAGGAAGATCCCAAGTTCAAGGCCAGAGAAAGCCTGTGTGACTTAGTGAGACCCTCTCAAAAAATAAAAAAGGGGTTGGGCGTGCAACTCAGTGGTGGAGCATTTGCAAAGTATGTGCAAGGCCCTGGGTTCAGGCCCCTAGTTGTTGTAGTTAAGTGTCATCAAGTTGAGTCCAACTCATTGCAACCCTATATGCAACAAACAAAAACACTCCCTGACACATTGCCATGCCCAGCACTATTGTCAGTGCTTCTCTGCTATTCTTAGGGTTTTCAATGGCATACTGTTTCAGAAGTGAATGGCCAGGTCCTTCTCCCTAGCCTGCAGTACCTGGTATTCCAAGGCATTCTCTCATCCAAGGACTAAACAGGCAGACCCTGCACAGCTTCTGAGAGCAGTTGGGATTGGATGCTAGGGTGCTATGGCTGCAGACAGATCCCTAGTACTGCAAAATTAATTAATTAATTAAAAATAAATTTAAAAAGGGGTTTAGGATACAGCTTAAGTGTAGAGCACTTGCCTAGCACGCACAAGACCCCTAGGTTCAACTCTAAGTAAAAAAAGAAGAAATTAGGGTCAGTTTATTCTACTAATAATACCACTTATAAATGAGCTAAATAAAAAATGCTAGATGTTATTATTCTGTATCTATAGGTTCCATACAGTTGCTCATGTCATTAGAAAAATATCTTCAAAGTTCACATTTATTAAGCATATTTTATTTGCCAGAAACTATAACTAATTTCTACATATTCCCTTACATAACCCCCAAGACAACCATCAGAGGTTGTGACATTATGACATTTTAGAGATGAGTTACATAACTGTGGCAGGTTGCTAGGTCTTTGATCTTGCCCAAAATTCAAATATCTCCTTTCCTAGTAACAGAGTTGTAGCCAGTCCATGGCCTTCCAGCAAGAGAATTTGTGTGCCAGCTTCCAATCAGTCTAGATGTGGTCCTGAGGCAGTCGGGCAGTGGAACAGGAGAAAGGGCACACGTGATCTCCATGCCAGATGCTTCTCTCCCTCCTCCCAGGCTGTAACACAAGTGTGGAACTGAGGCAGCCTCGACCATACAGATGAAGACAGCACAGCACTGGTCAGTAGAACAGCAAAATAAAAAGACCTGACCAGTGCTCCCAAGGCCTATCCCACCCTAAGCCACCTGCCCACCTCAAATAGAAATAAAAGAGAAATACTAGAGAGAAGGTTAGACAAAAATAAGCTTCTATCTCTACTGGGCCAGTGTGCTTTAGAGAAATGTCTACAGCAGCAGCTTAGATCATAAGCAACCCAAAGAACAACCACAGAACTGGCATCAAATGCGGCATGGTTAACACTGCATTAATATAAAATATGAAGCATTACCTTAGCCATTGGGCTCCTCATAACAAGACAACCAATGTTGCTAACCAGAAAGGGTCAGAAACTGGTACCCTTTGTTTATCATAGTAAAATAGGTGCCTGTCACTTGAGACAACTCACAAGGCATACTGGACCACATGCCTACATAACTTATTGCTCTAAGGAAAGTGCATTGAATGTGTAGGTATACAATATTTCTGTAATTCCAAGAGTTCAATCACAATTAAATATCATACAGCGAAAGGGCCCACTGTCTCAAAGAAACCCTAAGACTAATTGTTCTTTACTTTATACAATAAAAATATGAATAGTAGGATGCCTTAATAAATCTGCTTCTAGACTGATTTTATTCCTCCCTAAATGAGAATTAAACCAAAAGCACTAAATTTTTCTCACATCTTGCAAATTGAGAAATGGAATACTTTGTGTCTTAAAGCTTGAGAGAGAATAATTTTATCCTTTTTACTTTTTAATATTTATTATGTATTTATTTATTTACAGTGCTGGGACTCAAACGCAGGGCCTTTGCACATGCTGTTATGGTTTGAATATAAAAGGTCCCCTACAAGCTCATGTGTTGAACACTTGGTCCCTGGATGGTAGCTTGGGTAATTTGGGAGGTTCTAGGAACTTCCAGGGGTAGGGGCTAACTGAAGGAAGTAGGTCACTGGAGATAGGCCTTGGAAATTATACTTGGTCTAGTCCCTTTCTCTCTGCTTCTGGCCACCATGAGGTGAAGAACCACCTCTGCCACATGATTCCTCACCATGAAGGTTCCACCCACACACATGGGACCAAGTATACATGGACTGAACCTTGTGAAACTATAAGCAAAATAAATCCTTCTCTCTTATGTTGTTCTCTTAGGTATTTTGGTCACAGCTATGCAGAAGTACCTAACACACTAGGCAAGCACTCTACTGTTGAGCTACATTCCCAGCCAAGAAGTACTTTTTTAACCCTACATATTAGTCATCCAGAAAAATCTTTTGTTTCATTTTAATGTTACACATATCTAAAAATAAAACAATTGATAAAATACATTCAAAATCTGTTTCCTTCAGAAACGTTAGGTTGTTTGAATTGGTAGTACTGCATATTCTGCTACTCTTTTTCTCTTATTATCTTTTTATTTCCAAATCTATCTAAGGATCCATTAGAATTTTATTCAAGGTCTTATTTCGTATGGATATCTTTTAACAATTTGGGAAAATGTCATTAGGACACAAATATATCTAAATTAAAATTCTCCCTGTTATGCTAGTTATTTTTATATTCTCATTATACAGAACCATAGTTCCTAGCCAAAAGCATTTCAGACAGTGCTGCCAACTTAAAAATCTAAAAGGACTTAGTTTTACCCAGTCTCACCTCCTACAAAATGGAGACTAGAATCATGAGTGAAATTCAGTGGAAAAAAACAAAGAGCCTATCAAAGCACTAAACAAAAAACTAAGAAATAATACAGAAATAAAAACTATTTCAGATGTCAGCTTCTTAATAAACACCAAAAATTACCTGTCCACTTTTTCCATATGACTTTTTTTCATCCTTACGGTTTGTTCAGCATTTACATATTTTCCCTTGAGAAGCCTTTCTTTTGTCGTATTTTATTCTTCCTTCTAAATGGGAAAGGCTTACCAGTAAGGGACCATATCCTAATAACATTTCCTTTACTGACTTCCCACTCCGTTGGTGCCAGTTTTCCCAGAGTAATTATCATTCCCACAGGCATCCCCTGCTACAGGAGAAATTATAATGGACATATTATTACTGACCAGCTATATGAACTTGAACAAGTTATGAAACCTCTTTGGAGCTCAGTTTCTTCTTTCACCAATAAGAATAATACCTACAATTTGTGATTGTGACGACCCCAGGAGATAACATTTGAAAGCACATGGCAAAGTTCTCTATAAACACAACTTACTATAAACAAGAGATATACAAATGGATTTTAGAAAGAGAAGCTGGTATTGTTACCCTTTCATTTGTTTTGCATCACTTCAGTAATCTTGGTAAATATGACCATACACATAGAAAGTCATTAAACTTTGTAGGTTCTTATTTTCTTAACCATAAAATAAAATGGTTATAATGGATAATCCTTATGGCTCTTTCCAACACTGGAAATGTTATCATAATCACTTTAGTCCAATTCAGTCATTTACACTACGTCTATTAAACTGGCTACTCTTGGAATTCACAAATTCCATGACCTCAATCAGAATCACAAATTCAGGTTTCAAACTTATTTGATTGGACAACGTGTTTAATTAAAATTTTCAAGTTATATGCCCCCCTTTTAAAATAAGATTTCACATAAAAACTACAATTTCTGAATTTTCTTAAAGTTGTATTGCAACAGATTGAATGTTGGTGCTTCCCCAAAGTTCATTTGTTGAAACTCCTCTCCTTGAATGATGGTATTTGGTGGTAGGACCTCTGAGAGGTAATTAGGTCATAAGGGTAGAACCTTCATGAATGAGAATAGTGCCCTGAGAAGAAGAAGCCAGAGAGCTAGCTAGCTCCCTTTCTGCCATTCAGGGTCATAGCAAGAAGAGACTTTTTGTCTGTAAACCAAGAAGAAGGCCCTCACCAGAAACTCAAACCTACTGGTACCCAGATCTAACACTTCCAACCACCAGAACCATGAGGAAAAAAAAAAAAAAGTGCTTTTAAGCCATTCAATTTATGGTATTTTGTTACAGCAGCTAGAGGTGACTAAGACATGTGTTTTGCCATAATTAATTTTTTTCCACTGAGCATAGCATAGTCATATGCACCTATAGTCCCAGCTACTTAGAAGATTAAGTTGGTAGGGAAAAGGTGGTGTGTCACTTGGGCCAAGGAGTTTGGAACCAGCCTAGGCAACATAGCAAGATTTTGTCATAAAAATTTTTTTTAAAAAAACCTATCAAAATCAATTTTTCACACTCTACAAATTAACAGGTCTGCAATATTATGAAGATGTTTCATTCAGTAAAGCTAGCTAAGTCTCAGAAAGAACAGAGTGCTTTATGGCTTTTTAATTTGCCCTATTTCCAGCACTCTCTTTTCAGCATCATGGCACCCTGAACACCAGGATCCATGCAGCTACAGGAATTATGAAAAATAGCACTCATGTAGCCATTGGAAGAGGCAGATCCGGGTTAGAGCTTCCCCAAAAGGTTCTATATCCCAGAGAACTGTCATTATTTGACCTGGTAGTTAGCTGGAAAAGATACATTTTCAGGACTTGTTTTTATTGGACATGACTAAGTGTCCACTCAATGGGAAAAACACTATGCTTACAGCATTTGTTGAAAATGATCACTGGAATTGTTAAATCCTGTCCATGCCTAAGGCAGCAAGGACAGCTGTGGCAAACAAGAGGCAGGCAAAGCAGAGCAATTAGACCAAAAAAAGAAATAAAAGAGACCCAAATCAGAAATGAGAAAGTAAAACTTTCTCTGTTTTCAGAAGACCTATCATACAGACTTAACAATAACAAAAAAATGAAAGTCAAGTGTGATGGTGAACTCCTATAATCCTAACAGTGGGGAGGCTGAAGCAGGAGGATCGCAAGTTTGAGGCCAATCAGGGCTAGGTAATGAGTCTCAGGCCAGCCTGGGCTAAATAAGACCCTGCCTCAAAATAAAATGAGACCATCAATATAGTAAAAATGGCTATCCTACCAAAAGCAATTTATAGATTTAATGCAATCCCCATTAAAATTCCATTGACTGACTTTACAGAAATAGAAAAAACAATACAAAAATTCATATGGAATCACAAAAGACCACGAATAGCCAAAACACTCTTAAGCTGCAAAACTAGTACAGGTGGAATCACAATCCCTGACTTTAAGCTATACTATAGGGCAATGATGGCAAAAACAGCTTGGTACTGGCACAAAAATAGGCCTGAAGATATGCAGAACAGAAGATCCAGAAATACTTCAACACACCTATAGCCATCTAATTTTCGACAAAGGAGCAAAGCAAGTAAATTGGAAAAAGGATAGACTTTTCAATAAATGGTGCTGGGAAACATGGACATCCGCTTGCAGAAAAATGAAAACAGACCCACATCTCTCAATATACACGAGATTTAACTCAAAATGGATAAAAGACCTCAACATAAAACAAGAAATGTTAAAACTAATAGAAGACAAGATAGGTAATATGCTCCAACATACAGGCAAAGGAAAGTTTTTCCTTAATAGGACTCCAATTGCTCAAGAAATTGCAACAAGAATAGATAAATGGGATTACATGAAATTAAAAAGCTTCTGTACAGCAAAGGAAACAATTAACAGAATCAAGGAAATCCCCACTGAATGAAAAAAATTTTTGCATCCTATACATCAAACAATGGTCTAATTACCAGAATTTATAAAGAACTTAAGAAAAAAAAATACCCAAGAAAACAACCCAATACACAAATGGGTAAAGGAACTGAATAGACAGTTCTCAAATAAAAAGGCCCATAAACCCATGAAACACAAAAAAAATGCTCAATATCCCTAGCCATTAGGGAAATGCAAATTAAAACAACTCTGAGATTTCACCTTACACCAGTAAGAACGTCCAAGATCAATAAAACAAATAACAACAAATGCTGGAGAGGTTGCAGAGAAAAGGGAACACTCTTACACTGCTGGTGGAGCTATAAATTGGTCCAATCACTATGAAAATCAATATAGAGGTATCTTAAACTAAAAATTGATCTACCGTATGACCCAGCTATAACACTACTGGGAATTTACCCAAAGGGAGATGTGTCATCATACCACAGAGACACCTGCATCTCCATGTTCAATGCAGCACTTTTCACAATAGCAAGGATATGGAATCAACCGAAGTGTCCATCAACAGAAGAATGGATAAAAAACTATGGTACATATACACAATGGAATACTACTCAGCAATCAAAAAAATGAAATAATGCCATTTGCAGCAAAATGGATGGAATTGGAGAAAATTATTTTAAGTGAATGAACACAAGTTCAGAAAGAGAAATACCACATGTTCTCACTCATATGTGAGAGCTGAATCAAAATTATAAGAAAGAAAAAAACCTATGCAGAGGTCGGAACATAATAAAAAATAAATAAATAAAAGCTAAAGTCGACCTAGCGGAGAAGGGACAATTTGGGGAACACAAAAGAAGGAGGGCAAGATCTAGCAAAAGGAGGAAATCCTGGGGGAGGAGAGCGGGAAGAAGAGGAGCAAGGAGGAATGAAGAATGGGGGAGGGGGTGACCTCAGGGTGAACAGCCCAACTTTAATAGTCCTGGAAATAATTATAATAACATCAATAATACCAAAGAATGGTATTAATATAGATGGGCTAGAAAATTCATATAATAGTACTGACAACGTAAAAAGAAAGTTCACTACAGAAAAAGTTTCAACCTTAAACATAATTGGAACCCAAGGATATATAGAAAAATATTACCATAAAAAGACAAGCAAATAGAAGAGGAGTCTTTGGTGAGGGGGTGGGACGGGGGCAGGAAGTGCACAAGACGGTAAGGGGGAACTTATCTGTGCAATGTACAACAAAATGCATATATGGAAATATCACAATGAAAAGCATGTCAGAATGAATCACATTAAGGTGTATATTAAAAATTTCCAATTAAAATAAAATAAGATCCTGCCCCCCCCATAAAAAGGAATAAACAAATTCAGTAAAGTCACAGGACACAAAATCAATAAAAGGAAATTATAAAAAACACTAATGAAGAAAATTTAAAAGGACAGATAATTGCAAAGACATCCCTTGATCATAGATTAGAAGAATTAATATTGTTAAAATGTCCATACTACCCAAAGAAATCTATAGATTCAAAGCAATTCCTACAGAAATCCTAATACAAACCTTTATAGAAACTGAAAAACATAATTCTGAAGTTCAAATGGAACCACAGAAGATCCTGAATAATCAAAACAATCACAAGCAAAAAGAGCAAAGCCAGTAGCATCACATTGCCTGATTTCAAGACAAATTGCCAAGCTACAATAATCAAAACAGCATGGTATCAGCATAAAAACAAACACACAGACCAATGCAACTGAATAGAGAGGAAAGAAATAAATCCACACATATCCAGTCACCTGATCTTTGACAAGATTATAAAGAATACACAATGGGGAAAGGACAGTATCATCAATAAATGGTTTTGGGAAAACTAGATGTCCACATACAGAACAAAAATGGACCCTTATCTCATACCACAGACAAAAATCAACTCAAAATGAATTGAAGACTTTAACATAGGACACAGAAGCACTAAACTATGAGAAGAGTAGGGAAAAATCTTAACATTGGCTTGGGCAATGATTGTTTTGGACCTGACACCAAAAGCACAGATCACAAAGCAAAAAATAAACACGTGTGATTGCATCAAATTAAAAAGTTTCTGCACAGCAAGGAAAACAGTCAACAGAGTGAAAAGACAACCTATGAAATGGGAGAAAATATTTGCAAAACATATATCTGACAAAAGATTAATACCTAAAATATACAAAGAATTCAAAGAACTAAATGGCAAAAACTACAAATAACTTAAAAATGCGCAAAGGAACTAAATAGGCATCTCAGAAAAAAAAACACGCAAATGGCCAATAAATATATGTAAAAATGCTCAACATCATTAATATGAGGAAAATGGAAATCAAATCCACAATGAGATATCACCTCACAACTTTTAGGATAGCTATTGTTAAAAATACAGAAAATAACAAGTGTTGGCAAGAATCTGGAGGAAATGGAACCTTTGGTACACTGTTAGTGGAAATGTGGCCTTCTAATCATCAAGGAAAATAATACGGAAGATTAAAAATAGAACTACTCCATGATCCAGCAATCCCATTCCTGTATAAATATCTCAAGGAAATAAAATCAGAAGAGATATCTTCACTCCCATGTTCATTTCAGCATTATTTACAATAGCCAAAGTATGGAAACAATCTGAATGTCTACCAATAGATGAATGGATAAAGAAAATATAATGTATATGTATACACACACACATATATACACACACAATGGAATATTATTCACAAAAGAAGGAAATCCTGCCATTTGCAACACCATGGATGAACCCATAAGGTATTCTACTAAGTTAAATAAGCCAGACAAAGAAAGACAAATACTGTATAATATCATTTATATGTGGAATCTAAAATTGTTAAACTTATAGAACAGAGTAAAATGATGGGTGTCAAGAGCTGGGTAGTGGGGAGAAATGGGGAGATGCTGGTCAAAAACTAACAAAATTAGTGGTTATGCAAGATGAGTAAGTCCTGGAGATCTAATGTACAGCACAGTATCTATAATATTGTATTGTATACTTGAAATTTGCTAAGAGGGTAGACATTAGATGTTCTGACAAAAAATAGTAACTCTGAGATGATAGATATGTTAAGTTTGATTCGGTGATAACTCCACAATGTATATGTAAATCAAAACATCAAATTATACACCTTATATATAATTTCTTGCCTGCAACTATAGCCCTGTGGCATCCAATCCCATCAGATCTCGGAAGCTAAGCAGGGTCAGGCCTGGTTAGCACCTGGATGGGAGACCACCTGGGAACACCAGAAGCTGTAGGCTTGGGAGAAGGACCTGGCAACCCCCTTCCAAAAATCAATCTGCCATTGAAAACCCTATGAACAGCAGAGAAGCACTGACAATAGTGTTCCCCTGTTGTACAAAGGGTCGTTATGAGTCAGATACCGACTGGACGGTACCTAACAACAACAATATATAATTTCTATTTATCAGTTATACCCCAATAAAGCTGAAAAACTTATTAGAAAAAATAGGGATAGATGTATAAGATATATCATTTGATTTATGAGTCTGCTTAACCTTCAATCATATAAAAAAAAATTTTTAATTTACAATTATACAGGAAAGAAGATGATTAAACTTTCTTCAACAAAATTATGACCCATTGCCAGGCATGATGGCACACATCTATAATCTCAGCACTTGGGAGGCTGAGGCAGGAGGATTATGAGTTTGAGGCTGGCCTGGACTAGATAGCAAAACTTGTCTCAAAAAAAAAAAAAAGTGAACCAACAAATGTTTCAAAATCTTTTATGCTTTTTGTTGACATAAGTGAAAGGAGAAAAGCAGTTATAATTTATTAGATATACATTTGAATCCTAGAATCAGTATTCATAACATTGATATGTTACAGGTCCACAAATGTTATATAAAGAAGAGTTGGTTGCAGCCACAGACTGTTGCTTAACTGGAATATGTATGACTTCAATCAGAAAAATATGGACAAAAAATTGGTATGCTGTGTTTAAACTTTTATTTTAATTTCTCATGTTGTTTTCACTATACTTTAATTCTTACTTTTGAAAAACAGTCATAAAATGTCTTAAATATGAATAAGTAAAAATGATCCAATGGTCCCAGGTGGAAAGACTGGCCAAAAACCAAAAGTTTAAAAGAAGATCTGGGAATGAGATGTCCATGGCAGACTCTGAAAAGGTCTTCCAGGTCTTTAGAATCTAGAAGGCTATATGTATATGTGGGGCTGGGATTTAGCTCAGTTGGTAGAGTGCCACTCTGCAGTCTCTGAGGTCCCGAGTTCAATTCCCAGAACCACAAAAAAAATGGGAGAAGGATGCAGCAATCCACCCCCTAGGCAATCCCAAAACAGCCATTGAAAACCCTATGAGTGTCGCTATGAGTTGGACACAACTCAATGGCACCTAACAACAACAACATACCTAACAAATACCTGAGAAGTCCCAAATCAAAATATATACAAACAGTAAGTGAAAGGTAAAGCAGAGTTGTCAACTGTCTATGTGACCATTGAAGGCATGCTTCAATACACACAAGAGCTCTCAACAAAGACTAGAAGATTTATTGGTTCAAAGCATTTAAGGAAACCTCTGACTAATCATCAGCTTACCACTAACAAAACCAGGCAGAGACTTCAGTAGCCACAGATGACAGTGAATACAGACTACAGAATTAGTCTAGACATGTCCGTAAACAAACAAACAACAAAGAGCAACAATACCAAGCCCAAAAGAGGGAAATCTGATGTCACATTATATTATTTGAACTGTCCATTTTTCAACAAGACACACAAGAGACATAAACATTAACCTATACATCCAAAAAGCTCAACTCTAAGGAAAATAAACTTCAAAAGTACTCAAAATGTCAAAAGACAGAAACTTGAAAACAGCAAAGAAAAAGTATGTCATTATGTACAAGGGATCTGCAACAGGAAGATTGATGGTTAATTTCTTACTAGAAATAATGGATGCCAAAAGAGACTGGAATAACCCATTCAAAGCACCAAAACAAAAGGTCAACCAAGAGGTCTGAATTCAGCAAAACTATCCTGTGAAAACTAAAGAAGAAATTAAGACATCTTCAGATAAGCAAAACCTGAGAGAAGACATCACTACCAAATTTATCCTACAAGAAATACTAAAGGGAACCCTTGAGGCTTAAATAAAAAGCATCAGTAAAGCTACCTACATTGTTAGGTGCGATCAAGTCAGTGTCCAATTGGAAGCACCCCTACGTACAACAGGAGAAACACTATTGTCAGTGCTTCTCTGCTATTCATATAGTTTTCAATGGCAGATTGATTTTGGGGAGCAGATTGCCGGGTTCTTCTCCCAAGCCTACAGCACCTGGTGTTCCCAGTCAGTCTCCCACCCAAGAACTAATCAGGCCAGACCCTGCTTAGCTTCCCAGATCTGATGGGATCAGATGCCACAGGGCTACGGCTGCAGGCAAAGCTAACTACATAGTGAAATGTAAATTATAGTATAAAAGTATCCATCTATAACCTCTTTCTAACCTGGATTCAATTTAAAAGACAATTGCTAGATCAATATTTATACAAGTATGATGATGGATTTATAATGTATAAAGATGTAATTTTTATTATGTAAGAGGAAAAATGGAGCTATACTGAAGCAAAGTTTTGTATACTTCTGATATTATTGAAATTGATCTGAACTAGATTAAGTTTAAAAGTTAATTTTAATCTCCAGGACACCTATTAAGAAAATAACCCAAAATCATATCATAACAATACCATCAGGAATAATAGAGCAAAGGCTTTATCAAAGTCTTCTCCTCCAGAAAAATAGCAACAAGAGTACATAGAAAATGTATATTTAACACAAAGCAAGACACTAATTGAAGAACAAAAAGGACACAAGACATATAGAAAACAAATTGTAAAGAGGCAGAAGTGAATCTTAGGCCATTATTAGTTATATTAAATGTAAATGGAACTAAACACTCCAAAGGCAGAGACTGATGAAAATACATTGCTTAAGTAATCCAAGTATATGTTGTTTACAAGAAACATTTATTAGAGACACAAGGAGGATACAAGTTAAAAAATGAGAAAAGATATACAATGTGTTTTGGGACGGATTGTGTTCCTGAATATTCATATATTGGAGCCTTAACCACCATTAGTTAAGAATGTGACTAAATTTGAATGTACTCATATGCTTTGTTGGTTGGGATTTAGCTCAGTTGGTAGAGTGCCACTCTGTAGTCTCTGAGGTCCCAAGTTTGATTCCCAGCACTGCAAAAATGGGAGAAGGATGTGGCAATCGACTCCCAAGGCAATCCCAAAACAATCAGCCATTGAAAACCCTATGAGGGTCGCTATGAGTCGGACAGGACTCTACAGCACCTACCAGCAACAACATATGCTTAGTTGATCCAGAACAGAGATTGCAAACCAGATGCAAGCAGCATATGAACTTTGTTTGGCCCAAGCTATTTTAAAAATACTTCAGCTGATTACCAATAAATTGCACTCAAGAGATATTTTACAAACACATTTTTAGATTCACTTTAAAGGTCCAGAACTGCTTCAGAAAGTGGCGGGAATAATAGGATAAGTATGTTCAAAGCCAGGGGAATTATTTTGAGGAGGATTAATGACATTGTGTCTTTAATGTAATAAATGTTTTATTTAAACATTCATCATATTTTTGACCATATCTTATCCTTCTAAGTTCCAATGAATTAAAACAATGTCTTCAAAATTTACTGTTCACAGTCATGCACAGTGGCGCACACCTGTAATCTCAGGGGCTCAGGAGGCAGAGGCAGGAGGATCGCAAGTTCGAGAGGCAGTCTGTGTAATTTAGCAAGACCCTGTCTCAAAAAGTAAAAAAATGGGCTGGCAGTGCAATTCAGTGGTCCAGCACCTGCAAAGCATGCAGGCAAGAGGCTCTGGGTTCAACCCACACACACAAAAAAAAAGATTTACTGAGCATACAACACATGTAGGGATCTTTTTAAAAGTGCAGGTTCTGTAGAAGGGACTCCAAAAACTCAATAGCTAATAACAACAACAACAACAACAACAACAACAACAACAACAACAACAACAGTAACAACAACCAAATTTAAAAATGGTCAATAGACCTAAGCAGACATTTGTCAAAAGAAAACATACGAACGGCCCAGAGGTACATGAGAAGATGCTCAGCATCACTAATCTTCAAAGAAGTGCAAATCCAAACCACAATGAGATGTTACTTCAACCCATAAGAATGCTTATTATCAAAAAGACTAAAGATAACAAGTGCTGGTGAAGATGTGGAGAAAAGGGATCACTTGTACACTGCTGGTATGAATGTAAATTAGTCCAACCATTACAGAAAACTGTATGAACTTAACTCAAAAAATTAAAAATAGAATTAACAAATGATTCAGCAATCTCACTACTGGGTATGTATACAAAGGAAATGAAATCAGTATGTCAAAGAGACTTCTGCATTACCATATTCATTACAGCATTGTTCACAAGGCCAAGAAGTGAAAACAACCAAAGTGTTCACCAACTGATGAATGGATAAAGAAAATGTGGTACATTTACACCATGAAGTACAATTTGGCCATTAAAAAAAAAGAAGATGATGAATACTGTACTGCCATTTGTGATAAATCATTATCTTAAGTGAAATAAGCAAGGCACAGAGAAACAAGTATTGCAAGAACTCACTCATATGCAGTACCTTAAAAAGCTGATCTCATAGAAGTTGAGAGTAGAATGTGGTTAGCAGAGGCTGGAGAGAGTGGAAGGGAGTTACGGGGAAAGGGTAGTGAAAGGGTAGTGAGTTACGGGGAAAGGGTAACTCACTATGGGTAGTGAGTTACAGTTAAATAGAAGTTCTGGTGTGCTATTGCACAGTAAGGTGACTGTAAAAACAGTAATGTACTGTATATTTCAAATAGGTAGAAGCAAGGATTTTGAATGTTTTCATCATAAGACAGGTAAATGTTTGAGGAAATAGATATCTAACCTGTTTTAAACATTACATAATGTATATATGTGTACATCCCTTTACCCCAATCATATGTGCAATTATGCTTTATGTAGCAGTTAAAGTAAGTTTGATAAATAAATGAAATCCTTAATGGATATAAAAGTGCAGATTCTAATTCGGTAGATCTGGTGTGAAGTCTGAGATTCTGCATTTCTCAGAAAAGCAGATGCAGCTTCTCTGTGGGCTACACCACTTTCAATACCAAGGAATTAGAAAACTTACAAATAAAGCAGAAAGTTTCTGAGATGAGAATTATCTGAATGAATGATACCTCTAAGACTTGACTTTGTGTCATTTTAGAACTACAAAAATGTTCATCTTTTAGCATTCCATGCCAACTTACTATCTGATTTATATAATAACTGCCTTTCATACTGGTCCATCAGGAAGAAACAGATGGTTCCTTCAGCCATTAGACATTGAGTGTTGTATATTCTCAACATGATCAATACTGAGCATTAGAAGCATTGGCCAAGAGTCCATATCTTCAGAGTGCTTAAAATCTACTTGGCAAAATAACAAGTGTGAAACAGAATTACTAATGTACCATCTAAGACAGAAGACAATTAAGATCCTAGTTACTATAAAATAGTGATCCGAAAGAGGTGACATTATCAACATCTAGGAAGAAAACATCAAACTTCCCTCCATCCCCGCCCAGATGACAGATACTCAGCCCACCCCCACCCTCACTGTCAATCACTGACAAAGGAAGCTATATCGACTTCTAGGAATGTCATATACCTCAGGAGAGTAAATTGAGAAAAAAAATGATGAAAACCATGTTTTTAAAGTGTATATCAAAGGGCAATGTCTGCAGCTGTAGCACTGTGGCAGCAGATAACGTCAGATCTCAGAAGCTAAGCAGGGTAGGGCCTGGTTAGGACTTGGCTGGGAGACTGCCTGGGAACACCAGATACTATAGGCTTGGGAGAAAGCCCCAGCAACCCACTCCCAAAGATCAGTCCACCATTGAAAACTCTATGAATAACAGAGAAGCACTGACAATAGTGTTTCACCTGTTGTACATCGAGTTGCTATTAGTCAGATACCGACTCCACGGCACCTAACAACAACAAAGGGCAATGGAGACCTAGGGTTTAGGAGAGTAGTAAAACTAGTGGGCACTCCAGGTGCTTCCTACAGCAGAAGTACTGCAATAGAGATGAGCCCGGTATATTTATGAAACAGAAAGAAGACCTGCCTAGAGTCAACTGGGCTGGGATTTAGCTCAGCAGGTAGAGCACTGCGCTGCAGTCTCTGAGGTCCTGAGTTCAATTTCCAGCACCGCAAAAAATGGGAGAAGGACCTGGCAATTCACTCCCAAGGCAATCCTGAAACAGTCAGCCATTGAAAACCCTATGAGGGTCACTATGAGTCGGATACTAACTTGACGGCACCTAACAACACCAACAACAACAGAGTCAACTAGAGTATCCCACTCACCACCATCCCATCCTGAGCAGATGAAGCCCAGAAACTACAAGGTGTGATCAAAAAATACAGAGCATGTTTATATTTTTAAAATTTATAACTCATGAAAGAGGACATCAAGAACTGCTTTAGAAAGTAACAAGAATGATGGGTTAAGGTGTTCAAAGCCAAGGGGAATATTTTGAAGGGGGTGAGTAGCAACATGTCTTTTACTATATTTTCTATTTAAACATTTACTGTATTTTTTGTTCACACCTCAGATCTCCTAAGAACTTGATGAGCATCTGTAAGGAAAAGTGAAGGATATTTCTTTTCAGGAAGGCTGAACTAGTTTGCCTCTTAGACCCTTTCGTTTTTTCTCAACTGCAGGGGGGAAAAAATCCAGTTTTCCTCATCTAACATGTAATTCTGACCTGAGTTACTCGCCTTGCCTGCTATTAACCATGGGAGATGAGTAAAGAGACTGTGGATGTGTAAAAGTGCCTATAAATGGAAGAAAAAGCCTAGCTGAGGTTAAGCATTTTGCTGCTGCTCAGCACCCCAGGTTCTTGGAGACTGTTCTCATAGGTCTTATTTTCAACTCTGTCATCAGTCATCTTTGTAACTCGCTCTGAACCCTGTCCAAATTATCCTCATCCCTCTTCTGCAGGTGAGTGATGAATCACGTTTCCTGGACCACTCCATCTAAAAGAAGTCTCAGTGCACTCCATACTCCAGCAAAGCCCCCCTCTCCAGAGCACAACGCACACTTCCAGCCATGCTTTCTCATTTTTTACTTATGAAATATTTCAAATATATATTCAGAAGTTCATAGAGTTCAGAAGTTAATGTAACTATAACCCATATACCAACAGCAGATTTAATGAACATTAACTATTTGCCACATTTGCTTTGCAATTAGGTGTTTGTCTGTTTGTTCATATCTTTTTTTTCACAGTGGTTTTTTTCTTATTTTATTGGTAAGTTTAATGTACAACTTAATGGGTTTCACTATGACATTTCCATAAATGCATTTCATTGTACATTACTCATGTTCACTTACCCCCACACCCCTCACTCTGCACCTATGGTCTCCCTTCTACTTGCATGTCTTTTTTGTGAATATATCTATCAATATGTATATCCCGATTTTGCTGTAAAGGCAATATATGGGATACTTCTTTTCTTTTCTATGTGTTCATACCTTTGTTGCCTGTTTTCCACCTAGTTCATCTAGGCAGGGCCATGTGTGATTACCAACCTCTTTCATACCCATCACTTAGCATTGAGGCTGGCACATAGAAGGCTCTCAATGTTTACTCAATGAATAAGGCATGAATGACTTTTGTCCTAGTGTTAAATAATGGTCATCACTATAAAAGAGTTATTAGAAAAAAAAAAAAAAGACAATGACTCTGTCTTTATCAAAGTCCAAAGGGTAAAAACTAGGAATGCTCTTTATTGAATAGGGTTTTAAATATAAATGTGTACCTTAATGTGTATATTCCACATTAGAGTGGGTTATCTGAAGAAGGTACAGAACTTCCCTTACCCAGAGGCCCTTTACACTTTTGCCCTGGATGACAGCACTTTACCCAGGTGTGGCAATACAGGATATGAGCTCTTAGGGTCTTTTCTAGCATACAGATGCCAACTTCATGGCTCAAAGAAGGAAAGAAAAAAAGGGAAGAAAAAGGGGAGGCAACGGGAGGATGATGAGAAACTGCCAATGCAGACAGAATCCAGGGTCACTACGAGACCAGTAAGGATCATTCATTTTCTAGCTAGAGGAAGAGCAATATAGATCATGTCTTGAAAAACCTGGAATATCAAATCCCATTTGTCTGAAATGAACGGAAGCATAAAGCAAAATTATAAGAAAGGTCATGTCCAGTTGTCAGACCTTTCCACTTCTTTCTACCTGTATTTCCTCTCACCACCTTCTTGCAAAATCGTAAAAGCCTGGCTTCCTCCCACCATGTTTCTCTACATGTTCTCAAATACCAATGATGCATTTTTACACTTTGCCAGCAATATTTACTAGGTCTAAGTTCTATTATTTTCCCATTCTTCTAGTGGGTCATTGAGCGGTAATATGTGTATTATTTGAAAGATTATCCATTATGAAAATATTTACCTCCCTAACCCTTGATGTTCAACATGGACCTCCAATTATCTAACAAAAAAACTTCACAGTCAAAGGTTAGGGTATATTGTTTTATTTTTTAACAATTTTCCCTTCCTTCCCTGTCATTGGCATGGCTCACTGTTGTTGTTAGGTGCCACTGAGTCATGTCCAACTCATAGCAACTATCATAGGGTTTTCAATGGCTAATTGTTTTGGGATTGCCTTGGGAGTGGATTGCTACATCCTTCTCTCATTTTTGGGGTGCTGGGAATCAAACCCAGGACCTCAGAGACTGCAGAGTGGTGCTCTACCAACTGAGCTAAATCCCAACTGGCTCACTGTGGGCAAAGTATATTAGTGAGGTATGCCATTTGATAAAACCAAAATCATTTCGAAGTAGTAACATGAAGAAACATTTTCCTTGCTCCAAAAATACCTTACACCACAGGTAATATATTATACAAACACCTTTCCCCTATTTGGCCACCATACATTGGCATGGAAAAGCAGTCTTTTTTTTCTTTTTTCTTTTTTCTTTTTTTTGTGGTACTAGAGGTTGAACCTAGGGCCTTGCACTGCATGCAAGTGCTGGACCACTGAGCAGCACCCCCAGCACCCCCCCGCCCTTTTTTTTTTGTTTTTGAGACTGGGTCTCGCTAAATTATGCAAACTGCCTCTAGTCTCGAATTTGCGATCCTCCCGCCTCCGCCTCACCACTGGGATTACGCTGGGATTACAGGCATGCGCCACCATGCCCAGCTACAAGAAGCAGTCTTAAACTCACTACTCATCCCTTGACACAGCACACTTATAGATTCAGGGACCACAATCTGGTCACATTCAGACGTCACTCTTTCTTTTAGCATTTCCTCAAAATCAGAAGGCATCTTCTCTGTGAGTTGAGTAGCAGGCAGATTGGCATCTAGGTAAAACTTCTTTCCTTCATAAAGCCATCACCTTTTAATCTGTACCTGAAACCGATGCTGTCAGTACTGTCCTATGAGCATCTTTCCCAATCTTATAAATAATGGTTAACCAAAAGAAAAATCTCTTCCCATACAGCATGAGTTTTCAGGGATAAATGAACAAAGCATCACTAAGCACTCCTCCTTGAACAAATGCCAAAAGCTGATTCATTCCCTGCATGACATCGGTGGTTTCATCCAGGCATAAAGTGAAACATCTCTAGCATGTTCTTGATAGTAATCACTCTTCCACACTCTATTCCACTGATATTATGCAACACCCAACTGTATCATTTGACAAAGGAATTTTGTCAATATCTTCTGGTTTCTCTCCAAGGATAATGTTTGTCTAACTTTCCAGGTGATTTTCCAAGTGTCTCTTCAGTCAGATGACTCATACTTATTTTTGCTACAAGGGTCCTTTAATGAAGTTTGTAGAGCTATAGTCTCTCACCTATCTTCAGCAATAAAATACATTAATTTTGTAAAGGAAGCATTATGGTGTGCTTGTCCCAGAAAACTTCAATAGTATAACAGAGAAACCACTGTGCTTTGTTTGAAAGTGACACAAAAACATCCATGGCTTCATGCCACTACTGGACAAAGCTTCATAACAGACAATGGTTAAGGATTCACTCCTAACAATGATTAAGAGTGAGTGGAAGATGGGGGGCCCAATAAAAAGCAGTACTGACACAGTCATTATCCAATTTCCATATGCACTCACCAACTACTGTTTTGAAATTGTCATTATCGTAGATTCCCCCGGTCTCTACACAGTTTCACATTTAATATGTGTCATGAAATTCAGTTCCCTAAGTGTGTTTAGGGCATTCTGGACTGTAGCATTTACATTACTATGGCTTTACATTACTATGGCTTACCAAAAGTGTTTTGGACCATAAGTGTTTTGGATTTCAGGGTTTTTTTTTTTTTCAGATTTTGAAATATTTACATAATGAGATATCTTGGGGATAGGGCCCAAGTCTAAACATTAAATTCATTTGTGTCATATGTACCTTATCCATGTAGTCTGAAGACTTTTATGAAATATTCTTAATAATTCTCTGCAGAAAATAAAGTTTCATGGTGCAGAATTTTCCATGCTGGCATCCTATCAGTGCTCCAGAATTCTCAGACTTTGGTGTTTCAGACTTTAGAGCATTTAAATTTTCATATTTTTGGATTAGGGATACAATTTTTAAAATAGCAACAGCAAAAAATAAGTAAAAAAGAAGCTAATGACACAAAGTATATTAATCAACATGCAGTCGGTTATTAATGAATTCTAAGCTATATACAGGCTGGGATTTAGCTCAGTTGGTAGAGCACTGCGCTGCAGTCTCGGAGGTCCCGAGTTCAATTCCCAGCACCACAAAAATGGGAGAAGGGCCTGGCAATCCACTCCCAAGGCAATCCTGAAACAGTCAGCCATTGAAAACCCTATGAGGGTCGCTATGAGTCGGATACCGACTCGAAGGCACCTAACAACAACAACAACAAGCTATATACATTGACCAGTGCAGTCTTTGTAGCACAAATACAATCTTAATATTTTTGAGTTTTAAAAACATATAACAACTGCTGAAATTATACTTTCTCTAGTATTTCCACTACTACCTCAATACCATCTTTCTGATCTCATTTCTGACACTGCCCCCCAAGGTCACTCCAGCCCATTATACTAATCTTCCTTTTGAGACTCCATCTCAAAAACAAAACAAAAGAACAATAACAGGAGCAACCAAAAAAAAAAAAAAAGTTAGACAAAGTCAAGTGATGATGTAAAGTTTGGAGAGGCTAAATGCAGAGAGTTTAGTTATGAAGTCAACCCACAGAAGACATGGATGAAGGCTGCAATTTTCTTTGAACAAATCCAAATACATTTCCACCTTACAGCCTTCACACTGGCTGTTCCCTCTGTCTACAATGACTCTTAACCTATTCAAATTTCTCTTTCTTCCAAAGCTCTTGCTTCTTTCTAGCATACAATATAATTTACTTACTTATTTGGTTTATTATATATTATATATCTCCTGCCCACAAAAGAATGAAAATTCCACAAGGTCAGGTTTTACTTGTTGGTATACACCTAGCAATCAGATTTGGCACCAACTCATAGAAGCTCAGTAAATATTAGTTGAATGAATGAAGGAATGGAATTTTTTCATTGCTTTTCTTTTCTAACCACCAAACTGCCTATGGATCTTACTTTGAGAATTAAGCAAAAAATCATAAGCCACCAAAGACTTTTGAGCAAAAGAATTATATCAACAGAATGGTGTTAAAACTAGACAAGGGGCCAGACTTGGTGACACACACCTGTAATATCAGCACTCAGGAGACAGGGATGAAGATCAGAAACTCGAAGCCAGCCAAGAATACACAGCAAGACCCTGTTTCAAAAAACAAAACAATAACAACAACAACAAAACTAGACAAGGTCAAGTGATGATTTGAAGTTTGGAGAGGGTAAAATGCAGAGAATTTAGATAAGTCAACCCATGAAAGACATGATGAAAGTTAATTAATAAACCTTACCTCCATGTGTCTCTCACTTGTCGTGCTGTGAGGGCTTACATGTTGCTGTGATGCTGAAAGCTATGCCACTGATATTTCAGATACCAGCAGGGTCACCCGTGATGGACAGGTTTCAGCTAAGCTTCTAGATTAAGACAGACTAGGGAGAAAGACCCAGCAGCCCACTCCTGAAACAATTAACCATTGAAAACCCTATGATCCTATGAATAGCAGAGAAGCACTGTCAAATATAGTGCCAGAGAATGAGCTCCCACAAGATGGAGGGTATTCAAAAAGTGACTGGGGAAGAGTTGCCTCCTCAGAGTAAAGTTGATCTTAACGACAGGAATGGAGTAAAGCTCCTGGGTCCTCCTTTTACTGATGTGGCACAACCCAAAATGATAAGAAACACAGTGACTGCAAAAATGGGCTCAAACATAAAAAGATTGTGTGCATAGCAGTCTATAGTAGTGTTTCATTCTGTTGTACTTAGGGTCACTATGAGTCAGATCTGACTCAACAGAACCTAACAACAACAACAACAACAACAACAACAACAACAACACCTTAAGTGGTTTATTTTAGCCACACAATATATGTATCTATGGATAAAAATCAGTGTTTGCAATGCAAAATAAATATATTCATGCACACATTTAAACATATAAGTTGAACAAATCCAGAAGAAACTAAGAACATTTTTCCATCATGTGAATATCCTTCCTATAAAAGCTAATGACTCAGGTCATAGTTAGGGTGACCATACATGCTAGTACCCCTGGGAAAGTCCCCATTTATACTTGTTGATCTGATGCCCATTCCACTTAGTACCACATTTTACTCTCAAAAATGTCCTTGACCAAATCCAAAAAAAAAAAAAAAATTACTTAGTCACCCTCCTTATGAAAGAGATACATAAATTTCTTCTTATTCCAGCATGCTGACCAAGCTCTTGAGGACTCTAGTGGACTGAGAGCTGGAAAAGTGACAACCATAATTAATTGTAACACCTACTGGCCAGCACTGCAAGTGAACTGTTACAGACAATTCTTTACCAAAAGAGCACAGCAATTGTTGCAGAAGCAGGTGACACAAACTTCAAATATCTAGCTTCTGTGTAGAAACCAAACCCTCATGAAGTTACCTGTACAATCCCAAACCCCTGCTAAAACTGTCATGTGATGAACAGACACTTCTCTGCAAGTCCTATGAATGAAAAGCTGAGATCCAAATCCAATTGGAGACAGAAGAGAGTTCAGAAAATAAAAGCCCTGCTTGGAAAACTAAGAGAGCTGAGAAATTAAGAGAATGTAGAGCTAAGACTTCACAACAACATATATGTTCTGGAGTTTCAGTAAATATCCAGGAACTACACCAAACACTGGCTGGTGAAACTTGCATTCATATCTCCAAGTGCCATATTAACCATCCAGTCTCCAAACAGGTTTTATAGAAACTGCTCTCCTAAGTCAAAGGACTCATCCCAATTTGTGTCAGGGCTAAATAAAATGGCAAGAGCCAATTAGAAGACAATGATAATAATGGTTTACAGTTATGGTAGCCACTTAGTGACTTAAGAATAAAACTGCCATTCCTTATCCAATGTACCAAGTGGAAGTGGTTCCATTTTATTTTCCCAAGAAACCAGGCAGCGATGAACAAAAATGTGGACCCAGGCCTGGCCCAGGCCAAGATCCTCTGGTTTCTCTTAGAGGAACATTTCACGAGATAACCACCTTGTTAGAGGGTACACAAAAACCAGCTACAGATTTTAAACATATTTTAAATATTAAATCATTTTGTTGATTCCATAGTATGTACCAAAACTGGGCAGAACCCAAAAGCCATCTCTCCTACAAAACATATTCGTCCAAAAGAAAAAGCCATGGCATCTGTCCTCTTCTACAGGTAACAACTTGGTTTCTTTGCCTTTTGCTGAAATCAGTGGTGCAAAAGGCTTTGAAAAGATGAAGAAAGTATGTTTTTCTTCCAAGATCACATTGCCCAAGTAAAAGCGTATCCATGCTTAGTTTATTCCATGCCTCCTGTTCAGAGGGCTCAAACACTACTCACATTCATTAAGTTTAGTCCTGTGGCTGATGAATATTAATTTACTGTAATTTTTCCCTCACAATCATAAATACAGAAAACCAGTAATTTAGCTGCAAACTACAGCATATAAGCCTGTAGCCATAGCCCTGTGGCATCCCATCCCATCAGATCTCGGAAGCTAAGCAGGGCCGGGCCTGGTTAGTACCTGGATGGGAGACCGCCTGGGAACACCAGAAGCTGTAGGCTTGGGAGAAGGATCAGGCAATTCCCTCCCCAAAAAAATCAATCTGCCATTGAAAACCCTATGCACAGCAGAGAAGCACTGACAATAGTGTTTCCCCTGTTATACAGAGGGTCGCTATGAGTCGGGTACTGACTCAACGGCACCCAACAACAACAGCAGCAGCATATAAACAATCTACACTGATGATGGCAGCAGAAAAGCACCAGCTGGCTTATCTCAAATGCTCAGAATACCTTTGATGTGCTCACCTACATCACAGGCCTTCATAAACGTTCATTGCCAAAAGGTGCTCCCAATCTGTAATGGAGTGGATGGTAAGTCATCATAGAAGTAGAACACTACCCACAGCTGAGAGTGTGGGGGCAAATGCAGGGAACCACCTGTCAAGGAGATGGTGAAGGAAACTGATTTCAAACTAATGCAGATTAGACGACAGTCCTTCCAACTGGGAGACAGTCTGAGTAGAAAAGGCCATTTATATACAAAAGCTAAGAAAGGTATGACTGTTTTTCCCCCAGAAATGATACAATACTTTTCCATTCAAAGGCATTTTTGTTAGTATAATTGTTTCAACTGTCTCACCTAGCCACAACTGAGGTCAAAATGTGCCAATTTAGTAATCAAAACAAATAGCTCAATGATGACTTTTTAAATGTTCAAATGAAGAAAAAAAAAACTGGTTAGGCTGCCAGATTATAAGGTTATAAGGTTTCCTTTTGGGAGATCAAAATTATACCTTTCCCACCTTCCACCTCACTCTGCCCTACCTCCAAATAGTGAAGTAGATAATTTCTGAAGAATACAATGACCCTTTATGCCTGGCTTCTCTTGTCTGCTAGTGATGCCATCTGTCTCCCACACTATATAAACAATCTCTGCAGGAATCTTCTGATGACCAAACAGACTAGCAAACTCCAGATTTTCATACCATTAATAATAACCCCATCCAGAATGGACCTCTTGCTTTAATAATTCCAAAGACAAACTTAAGAAATGAGCTTGCTTTGTTTGTAGGTAATGCGAGTGACATTTTAAAGATAACCTCTTGGAACATACAGCCATCTGTTGGGAGGGTGGGGGCAGGGAGAGAGAAAGCTCTCTCTAGGCAACAGAAGAAATGAACCCTTCAGGGAATAAGAGAAACAGTAGAAAAAGAATCATATTTATAAGACAAACAATTACACAAAATTTCACCAGGTCTAATAGAAGACTCTTGCTGATTACTCTAAAATATCTTTCTCTTTAAATGACAAACTATGGAAAACTATTCAAGAAAACACAAGTTTTACACTTTGACAAAGGTATATGTACAAGCACTGAGAGTTTGTATGACTCTAGGACAGCAAAAGCAGAAATCTTATCCAGGAAAGATAAAGACCCCGTCAAGTTTGCCTATCGTCCACCTCTATGGTCCGTGATGCTTTCCTTCTCCAAGTTTAATATTGACTGAACCTTTATGCCTCTAATTGTGAGCTCTGCGTTGACTCCAAAGACTTCCAACTGAAAAGAAATAAATGCGCCTGTTAAAAAAAAAAAAAAACTCCCTAAAATTAATCGTAATGAACAGCAGCTGAGCACTGCTAATCGCGAAGACAAGGCATGAAAGAGCCAGACCTCTGCAGTTGCACGTCCTCAGAAACGTCTACGTCTAAATCTGCAGCCCCAGTTTCCTCCAGGCCCCAAGCTCCAGCAGAGGATGTTCACAACACAATCCCAAACCAGAAAGGAAAGGAAGTCTCCTCTCCCTCAAATGATTCTCAAATGGATCCAAAAGTCCCGGCTCCTCGGGGCAACCAAATCAACAGACACGTCTTGGTACCTCTCAGCCGCGTTTCAGGGCAGCGGAAGTGGAATGTCAAATGAATGACCGCGCCGGGGCGCGAGGGAGGAAAACAAAGCCACCTCCAGAGTCGGATACCTGCCGCGCGCGAGGCTGGGCGCGGACCCCGCACTCACCTGGGCTGTGGGTGGGGAGCCGGCCGCGGCACCGCAGGCGCCCCCGCAGCCGCCGGGACCCGCGGATGCGGCGCTCGTGGGCCAGTCAGTGAGCGGCGCGGGGACAGCAGGCGGCCGGGGACGCCGCTGCGCGTCGCATGCACCTCCGGGCTGCGGCGGCGGCGGCGGCCCCAGAGCCGAGCGACCCCGGACAGCCACCAGAAAGGCGGGGCGCCAGAGCACAGCGCGCCCGGGGCTCAGCGGCTCCTCGCGCCGCCCTGCGCCGCGCGCTGGGTCCCGGCGCGGCTTTGTGCTGGCATCCTCCCGGCTCGCAGCGACACTCGCGGCTCGCCAGGCGGCTCCGCGCCGCCACCCACCTCCGGGTTACGCCGCGCCCCCCGCGCGACCCGCAGATTGTGCCGAGTCAGCAGCGGCGGCGGGGACGCGCGAAGCCATGTCGCCCGCCCGCGCTCGGGAAGGCGCCGGGGCCCCCCCTCCGGGCGCCACGGGAGGTGACGGGCCGGCGCGGCGCGGCCCCGAGACGCCCCGAGCGCTCGGCCCGGGTCGCCCGCGAGCAGCGCACTGGCTGCCTGCGTCACCTCCCTCGCGGCGCCACCGTCCCCGCGGCCCCGGCCCGCTCACCTCCAGCCGCGCCGGCGTCCCGCCCGCCGAACGCCGCGGCTGCATCTGCCGGCACCACCCTAAGGTCGCTCGGCTGCGGGCTCCCCGCACGTCTGGGACCCCGCACGTCTGGGACCCGTGGGGAAGGGGCCGGGAGAGACGGCCAGACCTTCGCCAGCCCGACCTCCCTGAGGAAGGTGCGCGGAGGACGAGTCCCGAGGCTGCGGCGAAGCCTGAGCTGCGCTCCTGCGAAGCCGAAAGACGCGAGGTTGCCTAAAGGCGTCGCACCGGATGAAGGAGAACCCTCTGAGGTTACGCAGGCAGCACGGCTCCCAAACCCCACCAGAAAGCTGAGGGGCAAGTCTCATGCCTCGGCTTCCCTAACTGCAAGGACAAGATGGTAATATCCATGTCACCTACATGGAGTGTGGTCAAGATGAAAATGAACTATGGAAAGCGTGCCTTGCTTAGAGGGGGCAATAAATCCTGATTTGATAATTGCACAGTGTATATGTGAAATGAATTATCACTCTGTACCCCATTAATATGCCTGCAGCCGTACCGCTGTGGCTTCCCATCCTGGCAGATCTCGAAAGCTAAGCAGGGTCAGGCCTGGTTAGTGCTTGGATGGAAGACCGCCTGGGCTTGGATGGAAGCCAGATGCTGTAGGTTTGGGAGAAGGACCCGGCAACCCACTCCCAAAAAACAATCAACCATTGAAAACTCTATGAATAGCAGAGAAGCACTAACAATAGTGTTTCACGTGTTGTACGTAGGGTCGCTATGAGTCAGATACCGACTCCACCTCGGCAGCTAACAACCACCACCACCACTGCATTAATTTCTGCAGCCATAGCACCTGGGCATCCCATCCCGCCTGATCTTGGAAGCTAAACAGGGTCCGCCTGGTTAGTTCTTGGATAGGAGACCTCCTAGGAATAACAGGTGCTGCAGTTTAGGGAGAAGGACCTGGCAATCCACTCCCAAAACAATCAGCCATTGAAAACCCTATAAATGGCGGAGAAGCGCTGACAATAGTGCGGGGCATGGCAGAGTGCTAGGGAATTTCTTTCTGTTGTACATAAGAACACAAGGAGTCAGACCTCTCTGGATGGCACCTAACAATAACAACCCCATTGATATGTACCACCATAATAGTAAAAATGGAGGATACTAAAATTAAAAACTGCTACTTGAATGCTTTTGGCTTCCCAAGTACTTCTACAGCATCTTCTTTGATTCATTCCCACTTAGGAAAAAAAAAATTTTTTAATGCTGAAATGTAAAGCTACTGCCTTCCCTCTCCCACCTAGATGGTGTCTAACCACATATAGGAAAGGTTTACTCAATTTTTCAGTGTAAGCATAGAAGTCCCAAATCATATCTTCTTCCAAATAATGGATAGCCATTCTTCTGTGATTTTTTAATAGGTGTGCTCAACATTACTCACACTCCCCCTTTTCTGGTAATAATGGTTCATATTTCTTATGACAGCTACCTTTCCCCCTCACTCACAACAAATCTTTGCAGTTCTAGGATACAGCCACCTCCCACCCTCGCTCCCAGTCATCATATTCCAGACTCCAGTCCAAACCCCAGATTCAGTCTGGGGCTTTTGTGGGATATATTAAGAAAAAGAAGCTCTTTAAATTTTGTTGTTGATAGGTACCTTTGAGTGGGGTCCAACTCATAGAGACCCCAACACAATGCCATGCCCAGCACTATGTCAGCACTCCTCTGTTTTTTATAGGATTTTCAATGGCTGATTGTTTCAGGAGTGTGCTGCCAGGTCCTCCTCCCATTTTTGCAGGGTTGGGGATAAAATTCAGGGCCTCAGCACAGAGCAACACTCTACCAACTGAGCTTAACCCCAGCTCTTTAAATTGGGATAACTAAATTGGAAGAAGTGGTAACTAGGACCACTAGAGCATGCCAACCAAGCCAGCTTTAAAAGAAGAAAGGCCGAGGGAGAGAAGTTGTCTGGCCCTCTCAGGAGGCAAATGTTTCTGCAGTGAGCTCTACTCCTGCAACCAATAAATCTCCCTTTTTATTTGCTCAAAGTCAGCTTCAGTTGTATTCTGTCACATGTCACAGAACAGTTCTGATTCCTTATTCCCTTGGATCCATCATCCCAGACATTTTTGATGAACCCCCTCCCAACCAAAAGTCCAATTCGTTTGTGCTGAGTAGAAGGGATCTACTACCACCAATAGAATGATAGAATAGGGATCCCAGGGCACCCCAGGTAGCATTCTTTCTGCAATTTAGACCCAGCACCCCCACATTTGCAACCTTTAGCCTCCCATTTTTATTAACCACTATGTTGCAATCTTTCTTTAAACTAAAAGGCATAAATATGAATAGATGGAAAGTAGATCACTATCACTGCCTGAGATTTTTTAAAAAACATATTTTTCTCTCGTTTAGAAAGCAGCCCCAACTATCTTTTACACTTTCAACATATCAACCATTGTGATCAAGGTGTCAAATAAAATTAATAGCAAACTCATCCTACAATCTTAAGACTTGCAAAGGTGTATAAAGGTTAGGTTTTTTCATACTGATCTCTCAGCCCTTATCACCACCACTGTCCAATATTGTTCTCCCCTCACAGGGTACCTGGCTGGGTCTCACCTCACCTTTTCTTGACCTGTTCTCACGAAAACTCAATATTTCATAAGCTGGTCAATTCTGTGTTGAAATAGACCTGACATTAGAAAGTGATTTTTTAAATGAGTAGAAAGAAGGGGCCTGGCAATCCACTCCCAAGGTAATCCCGAAACAGTCAGCCATTGAAAACCCTACCAAGGGTCGCTATGAGTCGGATACCGACTCGACAGCACCTAATAACAACAAGAAATATTTCTACCTAACAAGATTCTAAGAACTAAATTCAAACTTAGAAACCACTTTATTGTCACATTTCCAAGATTTTTGCATAGCTCTTAACTGCTTATCATGTGATGGTATCCTGACCCTTCATCATCCTAGGTTAGCTCTTTTCTGTGGATGTGCTCAGGTTTGTGATTGCTTCTCCAAAGCTAAACCCAAGAAACTTAAGACGTCTTCTAATACCACAAGGAGTGCCCCTAAAGACATGTCTACATGGTCATATGTGTTTGTAAAGTTTCAAAAGTAGGAGCTGGACTCGGTGGCGCACGCCTGTAATTCCAGCGGTGGGGGTGGGTAGGGAAGGCAGGAGGATCGAAAGTTCAAGACCAGAGGCAGTCTGCATAATTTAGCAAGACCCTGTCTCAAAAAGTCTAAAAAACGGTGTCAGGATGGCCATGTGGTCTAAGGCGCCAGACTCAAAAAGTCTAAAAAAAAAAAAAAATGGGCTGGGTGTGCAGCTCAGTGGTCCAGCACTTGCAAAGCTTCCAAGCACGAGGCCCTGGGTTCAACCCCCAGTACCACAAAAAAAGAAGAAAAAAAAAAGTTTCAAAAGTGGGAGTTTTTGAGCTCAAGAGATTTGTAATGGACCGAATATTTGTGTTCCCAAAAATTCATATGGTAGAATCCTAACCAGCAATGTGATTGTGTTAGGAGGTGGGGCCTTTGGGAGATGATGAAATCATGAAAGAAGAGCCGTCATGAATGAGATTAGGGCCTTTATAAAAGGGACCCCAATGACCTTTTCTTTGTACCCTTAAGAGAGTACAAAGAAAAGATGGCAACTAGAAGAGGATCCTCACCAGAAGCCAACCATACTGGTACCTTGATCTTGAACTTGTAGCCTCCAGAACTGTGAAAAATAAATTTATGTTGTCTATAAGCCACTAAGTCTGTGATACTTTGTTATGGTAGCCCAAGCTAAGACAAGACTGCTGTCTCTATTCATTCTAGTCTCCCATTGGTCATAATTCCCCTGATGTCTGGAAGAATTAGAATAGTTGAGGGCATTTGGGGAATTTGGCTAAGGACACGTTGGGCAGGTCAAAGTCTTACGGTCACCTGAGCTACTTAGTGTTGTGTGACACAAGGTGGAGGATCAGAAATCATATCACTAGACAAATATGCACTTTAGCACCCAGCAGAGAAGTATATGGGTAATAGACTGATATTTGAAATCTATGAATCCAGAATTAAGATGTGGATTAATCCAGAATTAAAATCCTCCCACAACTTATTCTTTACATATGATAGAAATTTTCCGCATTTGACAAAATTCATAAAAACGTTTGTGACTTTCCTAAAAGTGAATTGTGTACCAGAAACTATTCTAAACCATCAATAATATTTTTAAAAAACTTTTGAGCCACTATGCTAGCTGAAAGACTGAAAGACTAGAATATAATATGACAAAATCATTTTCATATAAAAAAGAAATCAAAGAATAGAAAGCCAAAATATATAGGAAAATAAGTATCACAGAGCTATATCAGGTAGTTAATTTTCAAAATCATTGAGTTTTCTTTTTTTTTTTTTTTTCTGTACTGGGGGTTGAACCCAGGGCCTCGTGCTTGCATGTTTTGCAAGTGGTGGACCACTGAGCTGCACCCCCAGCCTATTTAATTTTTTACTTTTTGAGACAGGGTCTCACTAATTTACGCAGACTGCCTCTGGTCTTGAACTTGCTATCTTCCTGCCTCCGCCTCCAGAGCCACTGGGATTATAGGCGTGTGCCACCATGCCCAGCAAAATCACTGAGTTTTTAAATATATATAATTTGTTATGATTTTTAAATTATAAATAAATATTACGCTTTAAGGCTCCATTTGTATTTGTAAAGTGTATTTTTTCTTAAAGAGTGCCCTGAATTGTATAATCTTCAGTTTCGATCAAAACTGGATCTGTCCCCAATTGAACCTTATAGTTTGTGACCTAATCAGTATAGTATTCAAAGAATTGTTGTTGTTGTTGTTGTTAGGTGCCGTGGAGTCGTCGGTATCCGACTCATAGCGACCCTCATAGGGTTTTCAATGGCTGACTGTTTCAGGATTGCCTTGGGGGTGGATTGCCAGGTCCTTCTCCCACATTCAAAGAATAGGAACGTGAAATTGAAGAAATTACTAATTTAAGCACAATATTACCTTAAAATATCCTTTTCTGTATCATTTCATCTATCAGCCATCCTAGAATGAATAAATAGCTGTTGTAACTAGTGAATTGGGGGCATGACCATACTAATTCGTTTGAATATTAGAATATATTCTTAGATATTTTACATTTTTTCCTGCCTTTTTAAAGAAGGTATACCAAACATAAGTGACTCATTATTTTCACAGTTGTTAGGTGCCATCGAGTCATGCCTGACTCATAGCGACCCTCATAGGGGTTTCAATGGTTCATTGCCTCAGGAGTGGATTGCCAAATCCTCCCATTTTTCAGTGCTAGGAATCAAACCCCAGGACCTCAGAGACTGCAGAGCAGTGCTCTACCAACTGAGCTAAATCCCAGCCCCCAGTTTTCACAGTAGCTGTGATCTATTTTCTATGCTATGATTCACTGATGCCCTTAGGAGCTTGTATGTGTAAGTGGTTTTGCCCCTAAACTAAATAGCCTCAGGCTACTATCATTTGTTGTTGTTTTACTTTAAAAGTAGCTTTTTCTCTCTTCAAAGATTGTTTCATTTTTAATAGATTTTTTATAAGTGATAATCATTCATTTATTCCAAAAAGCTAAGTATTGCTGAGACTAATACAAAGGGGGCTGGTGTTGTCATTAGGTGCCATTGAGTCAGTGTCCAACTCATAGCAACCCTTTTATATGACAGACAAAACACTATTGTCATGTTTCTCTCCTATTCGTAGGGTTTTCAATGGCTGATTATTTTGAGGAAGTGGGTTTCCAGGTACTTCTCCCAAGTCTACAGCACCTGGTATTCCCAGGCGTCTTCCATCTAAGGACTAACCAGGCCGGCCGTGCTTAGCTTCCAAGATCTGACGGGATCAGATGTGAAGATGGTTCGGCTATAGGCACTGGCCCTGATAAGGGAGCAGAATCCACTAAACAATGTCCTTTTCCATTGCTGGGGGTGGTGTATGTCTCACACAGTCTTATCCTTCCTGGATGAATGTAGAAATGAGGAGCAATTTTAATTTTGTTTCCTTCTACCAAGTATGCTGTTTGTAAGGGTATTATCTATCAGGAAAGCACAGACCACCAGACCAAAGTCTTTGTCCCACAGGAGGCTCACACTGATATTCATATTACAGGTGGCTGGGAAGCGCATGGCTAGGCTGGGAGGTGGCTGGCTCCAGGGCCCTCCATTCCATTTCTTCCTGCATATTACCTAACAATATGTGCCATCTGTTCCATAGCATAGGCACAGTAAAGTTAAACTCAGAGATTCTCTCCATCTAACTACAGTCCTAATCCTTAGTACCCTTTAATGGCAAACACATCTGTTGCACAAAGCCTCTCCTATCTCTCTGTCTGCCTTCTCCTCTTATGATTGGAAGAGACGTCTTTCCTTTTACTTCTGCTTCCTGTCTCCCTGAAACTTATTCTGGCTAGAAGCAGAGCCTTTGGGTTGCACAGTGCCACTACAGCACATACTCCTTCCCAATCCTAGCCTATCGCTAAGCCTTACTAGGGGTAAGGATGTGGGTAAAAGGTCTGCTTATACTAACAAGGAAAACTAAATCAAGAGTTAAAAAAAAAAAAAGTTATCCTAGAGTCATTGGTAAAGGACATTGAATTTCTCAATAATTTCAACATATAATTTCTTGTGTGGTTAATTGTTGGTGTTGTTAGGTGTTGTCAAGTCAGTGTCTGACTCATAGTGACCCAGTGTACAACAGATGAAACGCTATTGTTAGTGCTTCTCTGCTATTCATAAATTTTTCAATGGCTGATTGGTTTTTGGGAGTGGGTTGCCAGGTTCTTCTCCCAAGCCTACAACATCTGGTGTTCCCAGGAGGTCTCCCATTCAAGTACTAACCAGGCCCAACCCTACTTAGCTTCTGAGATCTAATGGGATCAGACACCAGAGTGGTATGGCTGCAGGCTTCAAGCAATTAGTTCCACTTTTATTTCAACTTAATAAAGAAATTGAAGCACAGAAACACTAAATACTTGCCAGTACTAGCACCAGGCCTCTGATTTCTCCTCATCCATGTTTTTGTTTTGTTTTGTTTTGTTTTGTTTTGTTTTTTCCCATGCTGGTATATTATCTATTTGTTTAAAATGAGATAGCTATTAAATTACTCTTTAAATTTTATTTCCTTAAGACACCTAAAATTAATCTCACTCTCATTCAGATCATTCACCTCCTTGGATCTCTTTGTATATGTTTAAATAATTCCCTTTTTGCCAAGTGCAGTGGCACATTCCTGTAATCCTAGCACTCAGGAAGCTGATGCAGGAGGATGGCAAATTCAAAGCCAGCCTGTGCTAGTGAGACCCTGTCTAGTAAAGAAAAAAAAAGTTTTCTTCTTAGTATTTTGCTTTCCTATTTTGCTTATTTGTTTTTATCTCTTCAGCATCTTTCTTAATATTATAAATGAGCCCCAATGTCAAAAGAGACACTGAGAAAAACAAAGATATTTTGGCAAGGCACTTAACCTCTGCAGAAGGGTGCACAGCTGATAAAAGCAGCAGGCACATTGGGAGAGGGGTTGTCCTGGGTTTTATCCCTAACACAGGCCCTACGGCTGGGTTGGAGGCTGGGATTCAGCTTGGTTGGTAGAGTACTGCTCTACAGTCTCTGAGGTCCCAAGTTTGATTCCCAGCACCGCAAAAATGGGAGAAAGGATGTAGCAATCCATTCCCAAGGCAATCCTGAAAGAATCAGCCATTGAAAACCCTATGAGGGTTTCTATGAGTCCGACATGACTCAGTGGCACCTAACAACAACAACATGGCTGGGTTGAGGCTTTGACCTTACAATCTGGTCTTTACCCAATAGGCTATTTTGCAAGGCACAAGGGAGGAAGGGGAAAGAAGACGGGAGATTACAGGAGATTAGTTTATAGCAGTGGATGGGGTTGGTGGAGATGTGGAGCTGCAATGGTTTCTTGTTTTTTGTTTGTTTTTGTTTTTGTTTTGCTTTTGAGGGTTTTTAAAATTCCTTCTCTTCGAAGAAAAGACAGACATTGAGAACTCAGGAATGTTAACCTTGGGAATGTAATCTTCTTCCCATAAGTCCCTCCTCCTCTCTTATATGTTTTTATTCTTTTCTTCAAACTCTGTAAGGAGGAGTTGGCATTGGTGTTTAGTATCATTTAGTAATAATAAGCTGTTAGGGAAAGGAGGCAGGGATTCTTTGGTTAAAGCTGTCTTGATAAGTCTCTGAATTAATCCTTGGGCACAGGGGATGATATAACATCCTGTTAATATAAGTAATCCAATTACCACAATTAGGGAAGTGAGAGCTGAGGTAATAAAACCTTTTCATTTTTTCCAACCACTGTTCCATTACATTAGAAAAAGTGTAATCAATTCCTGAGTTTTCTGTCAGTTTATCAGCTAAAGTTGTTCATCTTTGTAGGCCCTTATTAATGGTGCCATCTGGAGCTGTGTTACTGGAGATAAAGGTGCAATATTAAGTCCCCAGTCATAACACATGCTGCACCCTTTTCTGTCAGTATCATGTCTAGGATTAGTCAATTCTCCTAGGCCACTTTGCTGGTGGGTCCTAACTGTTCTAGTATTCCTTTAATTGTATCTCGGGTATAATTTACAAATCTCTGTTGATTTTAATATGTATAATTAATCCAGTCTACATTTTTATTAATGGTTGACCACCAAAATAGTACTAATTCAAATCCTGTAGCTATTTGATTTCTGGCTTTCAATTAATTTGGCACTCCCCAGGAGACCCAAATAGAGTTAATGTAAGTGTGGGGGTCAGAAGAACCTTGGGAGTGTTTAATTCTCTCCTTTGATGTTTCTGGAGGTGTTTTAAATGCCAGCATGAAAGGGATGGCCAATTGGACTAGGGCACATGTATTGCCCCAATTTTCCAGTAGGGTTCCCAATAATTGGTTCCCATAGAACCACCAAACATCCATTCAGAGGATGGCTAAGGCAGACTGACTGACTATGCAGCTCCTGGAAATCTCTGTCTTCATTGCATCCCTTAGGTTTCCAAGGAACACCAAATTCTCCCCTTGTCTAGAGAGACATGAAGTGAAATTGGCATTGAATGGCCCAAAAGGCTGACTCATAGGGCCCTTAATCTCAGGGAACAACAGTGATAATGTCCAGCAGCATGAATCAGTCCAGATAGTGACACTCTGGAAAAGAGTTATCATACAGTTCATGCCATTAGGGCCAAAGACCGCCCAAGTGAAAAAGGGACTATCTGAGCCTCTCCTCTCCGTCACACAAGCATAACAATTGCTCTTGTTTAATGTGTGGGTAGAATATTTCATCCATTCTAACCAGGCATTTATATTTTTATATCTTATTTTTATACTTATAGTCTGTCTGAACTCTTTAGCTTAGTTGATAGGGTGCTGTTCTGTGCTCTCTGAGGCCCTGAGTTCAATTCCCAGCACTGCAAAAATGGGAAGAAGACCTGGCATCCCACTCCCAAAACTTCCCCAAAACAATCTGCCATTGAAAACCCTATGAATAGCAGAGAAGCGTTGACATAGTGCAGGGCATGGCACAGTGTTGGGGAGTGTTTCATTCTGTTGTACATAGGGTCACTATGAGTTGTACCCAACTTGACAGCACCTAACAACAGCAATTTAAATCTTCTATTTTAAAAACAATTATCTTTTTAGGGTTATTTTTAGAATATGGGGAATGGTTTGATTTTAGGGTTTGCGGTGGGAGATACAGTTTGGGGAGAGCTAATAACCTAAAGTAGGAAGCTCCCGATAGGATCTCAGCCTGTGATATCTCTGCCTATTCCATAGATTTGGGTGATATGGAGATTTTGTTTTGTGGTATTAGGGACATTAATATTGTTACAGAATTGCATTTTATATTTTTATAATTTTCAGGGGGGTACCCTTATAGAAATGGATTTCCATTTTTAACCTTTTTTCCCATGATTGGGCCCTGGGGCATATGTCCACTCTTGGAATTTGGTGGTCCACCATGAACTACAAGAGTGGCAATATTGTAGGCTTGCTGATATTCCCTGTGGTACCCTGAGCCTTTACAGTGGCTGGACTCTGTTATTTTTTTGTTGGGACAGAGCAAATACACTTATCTAAAAAGCTTTCTTTGCTGTTCTAAGTTCTCATATGGTATGACCTGACAAGCATTAAAGCTAATAGTTTGGGGAGAGGAGGATTGGGTTCAATTGATAGTGAAGATGCTGTTAGTAGGAGAGAATGAGAGAAAAGGGGTTTTGTAGGTGTAGGTCCTGGGGTTGCAGTCCATTTATCCATGAAGTAATAGGCCCTTTGACACATGTGTGGTGGGCCCATCCCTTTTCTGCAGTTACAGACAGCAGTTTCAGTTGTTAGAAGCACCAGAAAAGGTCCATCCCAGGTTAGCTCCAGTTTCTCTTCCTTCCAACTCTTAATCAATGCATAATTCCCAGGTCAATGAGAATGTGCTGGAAATTTGAGGGGGGTTGTCTGTCCTAACAGACATTTTGGCCTGAGAAAAAGCAGAGTAGAGGATTAAACCAAGTATATAGTTCTTAAGAAACTGATCTTTGGTTTCAAAGGTAAGAACATCAGTAGTTGGGGTTAAGTAGGGTGACCCATAGAGCATTTCATATGAGGACAAACCTAGATCCTTCTATGGGGCTACTGAGATCCTCAGAAGAGTGATAAGGAGACATTTAGTACAGGGTAGTCTTGTTTTTAAAATTACTTTAGTAAGATGGGTTTTTAGTGTTTGAGCCACTCTATTCTTCTGAGGAAGTAGGATGCCAAGCAGGGTGGTATCCCCATTTGATGTCTAAAGCCTGGGTAGGCCCTTTAATAATATTTGTAGTGAAATGGCTCCCTTGATCCAAATTGATGTTTTCAATTAAATTAAACTGGGGTATAATATTCTCAAGGGGGGTTTTAATCACATTGTTAACCATTGCTCCTAGTAAGGGGATGGCCTCTACCCACTGGGTTAAATGATAAACAATTACAAGGAGATACTTTAAACAACCAATTTTAGGTATCTCTGTATAGGCAACTTGTATGTTCTGAAAAGGTCATAGTCCCTGAGTGTTCCCTCCAAATGGAGTCTGCCTTGTTGTTGTTAGGTGCCACTGAGTCTACATACAACAAGAGAAGCAGTATTGTCAATACTTCTCTGCTATTCATAGAGTTTTTAGTGCCTGTTTTGTTGTTGTTCTTGTTGTTGTTTTGTTTGTTTGTTTGTTTTGGAGGTGGGGAGTGGGTTGCCTTGTCCTTTTCCCAAGGGTACAGCACCTGGTGTTCCCAGGCAGTCTCCCATCCAAGTATTAACCAGGCCTGACCCTGCTTAGCTTCCAAGATCTGAGGAAATTGGACTCCGCAGCAGTACGTGGTACATCTGCAGGCTGGAGTCTGCCTCAGAGCTTGCTTATTAGTTTTCCAGCATATGACACATCTTTCACACACATACTTAGCAATAGTGTAGATGTCTATATATCCATAGGTTTCAAGAATTGTATCACGTATTCCTGAGGACCCCAGTGGTTACCTTGATGAAGGTGACTTAAGAGTTCCCTCATTAAAGATTTGGACAACATTTCTCTCCCATCAAGCAGCAGCCATTTTCCCTCTGGGTTTTGGTTGACTTGCATTTGTTTTAATTTTTCCACCTCATTTGGGGTAAAAAGTGAGATCACGATAGGGGTAGAGAGGCATGGAATTAAGTGCAAGATCAGCAGTTCAGGGGATAGGGTAGCTTATTTGGCCATTTTGTATGCTAAATTGTTGCCCCAGTTTCCAAAGATGGCCTCCTTCTGATGTCCCAGGACATGGACCATTGCTATGTCTTCAAGCCATTTTAGATTTTCTAAGACCTGAGTTGGGAGAAGGACCTGGCAACCCCCTCCCAAAAATCAATCTGCCATTGAAAACCCTATGAACAGCAGAGAAGCACTGACAATAGTGTTTCCCCTGTTGTACAGAGGGTCGCTATGAGTCGGATACCGACTCGACGGCACCTAACAACAACAACAACAAGACCTGAGTAATTATTGTCTTGGAGGTATTCATATAAAACAAGAACATTGAAGAATCATAGACACAGGTCACCAGTCAGATTAACAAACAAAATAACATATAAATAATATATAAACAGAAACCAATAAAAAATTAAAGGAATATATAACATAATTATATTAAATCAGAGTATATTTTTCATGTAGATAATATATACAGCAACAAAATTTTTGAAAAAATTATTTTTGTAACTCTCCAGTTAGATATATTATTAGTCAGTTTTATCATTTTTGTCATGGCATTAAGTAACTCCTAATCTTATATTTGTAGTTAAAGATTTGATTCAAGGTGGAAATTTTATATTTTAAAGACAAAAGAACTTAATCTAACTTTATAAGGGCTCTCTAAAGTATACATTCAGTAGAAGCTACAAGATTAAAAAGTAAGACTTGTTTTGTAGGTCTTAAGTGAAATCTCCCTTTAATTTAAAAGCTAACCAATAGAGGGGGAAGTGTCTCTATAAATGGCTTTATCTCCCAAATGGAAATAAGAAAGTTGCTTTAAACATACAGAACATTTTTTATCTAGAGAATAGCAAAGAAATGAATTAAAGTTTTGGAGATGCCCTTACCCAAAATCCTCATCCCATTAGAGAAAAAAATAAATAAATTTATTTATTACAGGCCAGGCACAGTGGTGCACACCTGTAATCCCAGCAACTCGGGAGGCAGCTGCAGGAGGATCGCAAGTTCGAGACCAGAGGCAGTCTGCTTAATTTAGCGAGACCCTGTTTCAAAAAGTTAAAAAATGGTCTGGGGGTGCAGCTCAATGGTACAGCACTTGCAAAGCATGCAAGCTCGAGGCCCTGGGTTCAACCCCCAGTACCACACACACACACACACAAAAAAGATAGAAAGAAAAACAAAAGAAAAATGTTAGGATCATCTGTAAGGATAGAATTAACAGAGAATGTGGCTGCTCTGGTACTTAAAAGAAAGATATTTGTAGCTTGAAGGTTAACCTAATCATAACTCCTTCAAAGCTTGCTTTTCAGAAAGGCAAAGACTTACTAACATCCTTGACCAGTTGCTTTGCAGGAACAGCTGGAGCAACAAGTATCTTGCAGGACAGATAAAATAGCAGCATACATAAGAACAGATACGCTGCGTATAAAGTTAGAAGGGCAAAGCCCCCAAGGAGAAAGTGCCTCAGAGCACATCTAACTTGTCTCCAGTTCTTTTCTCAGCAAATAATTTCAAAGCAGGACGCACTGCAAGACCAAATGCTTATGGAGATAAAGAAGCCCAGGACTCTGAGCTGCTGACCTTGACCACAAGAAATCAAAGAAGTCGGCTACAGGCTTTTGATCAAAAACATGGCTACTCCAGCGAATGTTACCCCTTCCCCACAAAGCTCTACAAAATCTCTCCCTCCTCCCCTGCCAGAGTGGATATTTATTGCTGACCTCAACCCACTCCCACCTGGGCACACACACATATATATATATGCTATTGGCTCCACATTTGGTCTCAGTTGTTACCTTTAGTTTGTTATCACTGGAGGCTGAAAAACTTAACATCATCAAGTTGATAGGACAGTCCTGCAGGGAGGACCAAGGAGAGATAAGAGATCTTATCTTGGCCAGTCAAAGGAGCACTGAAATAGACTCCAAGATAGAGGTTTCCATGGAAATTCTGGGGCTGGAAGTTTGAAGAAACTCCCTGGAAAGTTTTCCAGGGAGAAAGAAAAGTTCCTGAGATAGGTAGAGGGCATATTCTCTCTCTCCCTGGGAGACAGGACTTTTATCATTGACATACTTAATTAAAAGTTGATAGACCCAATCCTCATGTGATCTGAATTTAGGCCAAAATACTGAAGGTTTGAGCATAGGTCCTCATGTCCATGGAGCAAGCCTAACCTATGCCTCTCGTCCAAATTCTTTCTCTTTGTCCTAGCTTTGCCTTTGCAGTATTTTAACATTAAACCTAATGGGCTATTAGATGGAATTTTGTCTTTAATTTCATTATCCCTAGAGATTTTCTTGCTGGTGTTAGTCCCTATCCTGGTTGCCTGGTTGTGGCCTTCAATGTAGATATTCAACTCCCCCTTAACTGAAAGTTTCTTGCGTTCTCTTGGATGCCCAGATGTTCAACCCCCCCACCCCCACCCTTAATTGGAGGTCTCTTGCACTCCCACAATTTTTCTGACCTTGGCCTGTGCAGAGTGCCGAGCTTGTTTTAGGCCTTTTATCTGGGTTGCCCAAAGTCCAGGTTCAATCCCTACTCTGGGAGGCTCTGATTACTTCTGCTAGAAAGCTGTCACAACCAGGCAGCAGGATGCCTCTTCCTCACAGGAGAGGACCAGAGCC
>VMDO01007528.1:79286-90791 GCA_007922755.1 Pedetes capensis | reverse complement strand
TGCATTAAACCTATTTTTGAGGTGGTCTCTGAACTCAGGTGGGATATACTCAAGGTCATACCGTGGCTCTCCTATACTTGTTCTAATTTTCTTCAGCTTCAGTTTGAACTTGCATATGAGAAGTTGATGGTCTGATCCACAGTCAGCACCTGGTCTTGTTTTGACATTTTGTACAGAGCTTTTCCATTGTCTCTTTCCACATATGTAGTCAATTTGATTCCTGTATCTTCTGTCTGGTGAAGTCCATGTGTATAGTCTCCATTTATGATGTTGAAAAAATGTATTTGCAATGAAAAAGTCATTGGTCTGACAAAATTCTATCCTGCTATCTCCAGCTTCATTTCTGTCACCAAGACCATATTTTCCAACTACTGAGCCTTCTTCTTTGTTTCCAACCTTTGCATTCCAGTCACCAGTGATTATCAGTATGTCTTGATTGCATATTTGATCTATTTCAGATTGCAGAAGCTGATAGAAGTCTTCCCTTTCTTCATTTGTGGCCTTAGTGGTGGGTGCATAAATTCAAATAATAGTCATATTAACTGGCCTTCCTTGTAGGCATATGGATATTATTCTATCACTGACAACATTGTATTTCATGACCGATCTTGAAATGTCTTTTTTGATGATGAATGCAACCCCATTTCTCTTTAGTTTATCATTCCAAGCATAGTAGACCATATGACTGTCTGACTCAAAATGGCCTATGCCGGTCCATTTTAGCTCACTGATGCCTAGAATGTCAATGTTTATGCGATCCATTTCTCTTTTAACAATTTCTAATTTGCCTAGATTCATACTACATACATTCCATGTTCCAATTATTAATGGATGTTTACAGTTGTTCCTCCTCATGTTGAGTCGTGTCACATCATCACGTTGAGCACCCTGGGGTTTTACTCCATTTCCCTCATCACGGTAGACTCTACTTGGAGGAGGCAACTCTTCCCCAGTAGTCTTTTGAGTGCCTTCCAACCTGGGTGACTCATTTTCCGGCACCATATCTGATAGTGTTTCTTTGCTATCCATAGGGTTTTCAATGGCTAGTTGTTTCGGGAGTGGCTCGCCAGGTCCTACTCCCTAGTCTGTCTTAGTCTGGAAGCTCAGCTGAAAACCTGTCCACCTTGGGTAACCTTGCTCATGTCTAAGGTTACAGTGGCAGAGCTCTCAGCCTCATCGCAACATGGAAGCCCCCACGGCAAACTGACAGACATGTGGGGGCTCTGATGGTAAAATAATTAATACAAGGATGCTTATATAGCATAAGAAAAAGAGAAGGAGAATAGAAGAGGGAAGAGAGTAAAACAAGGAAGGAAGCAAATAAAAATTAAAAAAAAAAAAACCCTCACGCATACACGCTCCCATCCACGTATAAAATCGCTTATAGTAATCAGGTGCAGTGGTATGCACCTGCATTCCCAGTAGCTTAGGGCGAAGGCAGGAGGATCGCAAGCCCAAGATCACAGGCAGCCTGCGCAACCCAGAGAGACCCTGTGTCAAAAAGTAAAAATATGGGCTGGGGGCGCAGCGCATCGGTCCAGCACCTACAAAGCGAGTAGGCGCAAGACCTGGTTTCATACCCCCATACAAAACAACAAAATCAAACCCAACAACAAAAAAAACAAACCAAACCAAAACAAAACAAAACAAAAACCCCAGGAAACAAAATAAAACCAAAATCAAAACAAAAACAAAACAAAACCATGCATACACGCTCACACACACTTATTAAACACGTCTAGTCAGGTGCGGTGGTGCACGCCTGCAATCCTAGCGGCTTGAGGGGCGGAGACAGGAGGACCACAAGCCCGAGATCAGAGGCAGTTTGTGCAACCCAGCAAGCCCCTGTCTCAAAAAGTAAAAAAAATATTGGCTGGGGGCGCAGCACAGCTTTCCGCCCACTTGGGAGACCACTTGAGAGAACCAAATCCTCTTGTGGGTGGGATGATATTCAACCCCCCCAGAGAGAGTCTGTAGTAGGTCTGCCATGCACGGCGATTGCGCTCGAAACTATTCTTATTGTGTCTAATTGTCCCGCAAGACTCTGCCAAAAAGGAGCACTCTGTCCGCCTGGCGCTCATCCTCCTCTGCAGACCTCACCTTTCTCCACAGTGCAGTGGGATGACTTAGGATCCCCTCTGGTGTGTCTGGGGTCCAGGCATATGTGTGCCCGTATGTCTGTGGAGATTGCGTCTGCATGACTGTCCCGCCACAACAGGAGAGAGGGAGCCGCGTTTCAGCTCTGGATGTGTACTGCTGGCACTGGTTTCCCACCGCCACAACAGGAGGGAGGGAACGATTCTGTGCTGACTCACCCGAAAACTTGCAGTTTGTGTCCCGCGAGCAGGGTGACAGTGTGATGTCAAGGTTGCATGCTATGTTGGGTCCGGCTCCCGTGGGTGTGTGGGCGAAGTCCCCTCTGAGTCTCCAGGATTCTATCCTGCCGTCTGTGTGAAAGCGAAATGGCGGAATGGCAGTCCTGCCACTGACCTCTGTGTAATTCTTCCGAAGCCAAATGCACGATTTCAGTGTCCATCCGGTTTCATCCTCTGTCTCCCAATCTAAACTATCACTTTCTATCTATTCAATGTGAGTTCTAAACCCCTAATAGAGGCTTCCCTTTACTCTGGGAGAGAAGGCGCGTGTTATCTGTCTGCCATCTTGATTTTCCCCCCCTTGAATCAAATAGGAAACCAAAACTGAAATAGGCAAATTAAGAGACTAAGGCCTTGAAGTTACTTGGTTCTAATTCCCAGCCAAGGCCACCAGGTTAAGCCTTTAGTAATAGCTCAAAAAGAAAATAAGGAAATAAAGTTACAAATAACAAAAATCATATGTAAAATTAATTGCTGTTTTGTGTACAATACTACTCAACAATACAGAAGATGAAAAGATTCCATTTTCAATAGAGAATTTATTGGTGTGGGCCCAGCTATCAAAATAGAATTCTGACATATAGTTAAATACAGAGAATATAATATAGAAACTAGTTACAAAGGTATTAGAATAGCAAAAGAACAAAAAGGGCAAAGTGTTATCTAAAACTTAGTAACAGCAGAAAGCTGCTAATATCCTTAAGATTGGGCTGGGGTTTAGCTCATTGGTAGAGCGCTGCTCTGTATTCTCTGAGGCCCTTGGTTAGATCCCCAGAGCCACAAAAGAACAGGAGAAGGATGTGGCAATCCAGTCCCAAAGCAATTGAAACAATCAGCCATTGAAAACCCTATGAGGATCGCTCCACAGCACCTAACAACAACATCCTTAAGATAGAAGGACAAAGTAGGGATGACATCCCTGCCTATAGTAGGACATGAGCTGTGCCACCTAGGGTACTAGAACTCAGCCAGGACTGTCTGATGGGAGCTGGGACTATGGAGGACGCTGGAGCCACTGACTAGACTCTACAAGCCAGCTGCCACCAGCAGCAAAGGGCTGGGAAGTTCCCTGACTTCTTCCCAGTGCTGCCCTCCATTATCTTTCCACTGCTCCCATGGGTCAAACTTAGGGAACCTAACCAGAAAGAGAACCTGGGAATACAGTTTACACGGTGTCCTACCATGCAAACTGTGGGGGAACAGGAACAATGGGAACTGAAGTCTGTTAGCTAAAACACTATTAACACAGAAAAAAAAAAAAAAAAAAACAAGAAAAATTAAGAGAGAGAGAAATTTAGCTCCATTTCCATGTTTCACTTAGAGGGCTTCAATGAGAAATGTGTCATAGGTTATTCATGTGTTTATTTAGTTATTTAAAAATATAGGGAGCAGGAATATTTTATGCACATGATATATAATAAAAGATGAGCTTTTCTCACGCTAGTGACCCAATTCCTCTCCAGAGAGGTGATTGTTGTTAATTATTTTGTGTTTGCTTCTGGAAATTTTTCATATACAAACATACATATTTCAAATGCCCACAAGTATGATATATACATTATTCTGTCTCTGATTTCTTTCACTAGAGATATACATTGTCATAATTTATTTTCTTTAATTCTCCATTTGATGGAAAAATAGGCTATTTCCAGGTTTTTGCTGTTATAGACAACATATTACAAAGATGAAGGCGTGCTTATAAAACTGATTGGCTATTGTCTTCACATGTTTGGTATCTGCAACAATTCAGTTAGCATGTGTTGGGCCAAGGACAATACAGCTAAAAGTAGAGCCTAAGTGGGAAATGGTATTTAAAATTAAGTCACTGAAACATGGAGCTCATTTCTCTTATATCTCACAATCAATATTACTCATGATTCATACCCATATGTATGGGAATGTTTGGAAAGACATACAGCTGAAACCAATATGTGCATCTTCACCGCAAGGCAATTGCACATACCAATGTTCTTACGCTCCCAAAAGAAATAAATCTCTATCTCCTCTGTTTTAGCTAGGACAACTCACTTTAGTCTGAAGTTTTTCGGGTTTTTGAGTCAGCTTAGCTGTATGATCTCTGGTGAGGCTGTAACCTCTGTAGTCCTGTTTCCTTATTAAAATGCAAGGGTCACATCAATCTATCTGCTTTTAAAATTTTAACAGTTCTACTCTTTTCAGCTCTTGATGTTACATTTTCAAAGGCAAAAGCAATTCTCATACTTTACTTTTTTAAAATGAGTGATTTTCAGAATTAAGGAAAAATCTCTTGAAAACCCATGCCCTAACATTTTCTATTTTCATATTGACATCTGTCAGTAATCCTTGTATTTTTTCCTTGATTCTTGTGACACATGAGAAGTTTCTCAGGTCTCTTCCCAGGAAAAAAATTAAGAAGAATGAAATTTTGGAGATGAACATGAGAATGAAACTATTAAACATTATCATAAATTTAGACTGTCATTGCTTTTACTCTCTTCCACAAAAATAAATTATGATGCAGCCTTAAAATAAAAATTCTATATGAGTTGGACCTGACTTGACAGCACCTAACAACAACAACAAGAAGCAATCAACAGCTGTGTGACAAATGATGGAATTAAGGCATAAAAGTTGTCAAAGTTGGGGGAAAATATCAAAGAATTTTCAAAGGTAAAAGTGTGGTAGAAATAGATTGGTCCTGATAGACTAGCAGGCAAATTCCAAACATTTGGCCATTTAAGGCTCTCAGACAAATTCTGCAGAAATTTCTTGAATTTTGAGTGACATGTAATTCGTAAGGGAAAAAACAAAATCAAAAGTTTAATCAAATAAAAAAGAAACAAAAAACTCGCATTCTTCAACATACTCAAAATTATTCTATGAGTTCAAAAGTTGAAACTGCCTAAATTGCCATCATGGATTATCAAAAACAACGAGCCCTCATGTCCTCAGATACCACTCCCAAGGTAATCTGAAGAATCTTTACACTTGACATATGAAAAATGAAGAGTTCACTTTGGGATGTTGAAAAAAATGGTAATAAGTTGATTCGCTATTAACAACAAATTACTCTTGGTTAAAAATTTTATCAGATATAGTATTTTGGACAGCAGACATTAAATAGATAATTGCATTAAGCAAGGAGGACCATTGGCTATGTTCCAATGGCATTTGACTGAGTTAGAAAAGCCATAAAAAAACACTATGTGGACATAGAATTGGTAATCCCAAAGTAGAAATTCATTAAATCAGCCCAAGAAAGTCAAGAATGTATTCACTTTAGAAGCCAAGTTTTAAATCTGAAGGATGAACTGTAGATGTCCAATCATGAAAGAGAGGAAGGAAATTCCAGGAAGAAAGAACAGCAAATACAAAGATATTTAGGCAACCTTGGAGAGAAAAGTGAAAAGTTCACTATGTTTTCTGGAGCACAGGGTGAATATATAGAGGGAGAGCAGGCAGGAATGAAGGGTGGGGCTAAATTTGCAAAGGAGTTTGAGGTGTGTTCAAACACCTTTGCCTCTTTACTAACAAGAAGCCAGGCTAAACTGTAGAGCTGTATGTTTTATCACAGCACATTAATCACCACATGTCAACAGAGACGAATCTGGAAAATAACTATCCACTATGACAATGACTCAAACATTCTATTTCATTCTTCAGAGCACCAGCAGACAAGATGACACTTCAGAGTTATATTTTCTTTGTTGTTGTTAGGTGCTGTTGAATCAGGTCAGACTTATAGTGACCCTATGTACAGCAGTTGAAACACTCCCTGACACGGCGCCATGCCCAGAACTATTGTCAATGCTTCTCTGCTAGTCATAAGATTTTAAATGGCAAATTGTTTTTGGAGTGGACTGCTGGGTCCTTCTCCCAAGCCTACAGCATCCAGTAGTGGTCTCCCATCCAAAGATTAACCAAGCCCAACCCTACTTAGCTTCCAAGATATCTAATGGGATTGGATGCCACAGTGATATGGCTGCAGGCATATTTTTTACATCATATTTAAATAAACAGAAACCCAGCTATTCCTGCATTTTTAAAATATTTCTTTTCCTCCTCCTCCTTCTTTTCCTCCTCCTCCTCCTTCTTCACTTCATTCCTTTCTTCCTTCTTTCCTTCTTTCGCTCCTTTCTTTCTTTCTTTTTTTTTCCTGGCATTTGGTTGGATTTTAGGCATGTGCTGTCATACCTTGCTATCCTCTCATTTTAAAAGCACCAAATTTAGATGAATTATAGGAGGTGGAACTTAATCCACTTCTTGGCATGTTCTACATTTTTGTGGTCTTCATGACGGTTAATGGGAGTGTATCCATGAAGTCTATAGGCAACACAATTACAAAGAAACCACTGAGCTCTCATGGTTGTAGTGCTCTTGGGCTTCTGGAAGCAAAAATAAGATTTAATTTCTTTTAGAACCTGCACAGGAACTAAATTTTCTTTTCCTTGTTGCATCTCCTCCTTTTCTCATCCTACTGGTCTATTTATTGGTACCTATCCTGGGTGTTGCCAAAGTCAGTGCTCATGCCATTCTTGACACCCTCCGCATCCTCCAATCTGCCTGACCAATTTCTACTCATCCCTTCTCCCCCAGATCAAGAATTACCGAGCATGTATACAAAGCAGGAAATATGTTTGATGGCATACAGTGGTAACAAAATGAGAGGAATGGAGCAAATGTACATTGAATACCAAGAACATATCAACCATTAGGTTTAGTTTTAGATAATTAACTTTATGTATCAGTTCCCCAAATGTCTGCCACATTTCTCTCCAGTTTAGCGTTGAGCAACCCTGTCCCCTTCTTCCCCTTATTCCTTCTACTATGCTTGCATTGAATTTATTAAAATCCTAAGTTTCTTTATTTCCTTTATAAAAATATTTTCTTTAAAACATTCCTTATCCCTCCCTAAAATCAAGCAATCTCTTGGTCATCTCAAAGCTCCTGTGTATATATGTGTGTGTGAGTGTGTGTGTGTGTGATTTTATAAACATTATCACCTATCAGAAGAGGAAGTTTCCAGAATCATTTCTGTACTTCTTTCTAGGTATTTGGTGGCAAATAATAAGAATTCTCTTTAAAGCTTAATTATTCATACATTACATTTCTGATTCCTTAGAAGTGACAGTTCAGTCACTTTTTCACGAGTTCAGGATGAAAGAACATTAGGTACTGGAAAGGTGAGGACACTCAAATCATGATATTATACTCTTAAGGCCAAGATAATCACTAGCTCAAGTCTTTCAGACTCCAAGGCTTTTCCCTGCTGGGTAAGCTGACAAGCAACAGGGATCTATTCGAATGATGAATGAGACCCAAAAATATTAAAACTGACATCAAAGATGAGCTAGTTAGGGTGAAGGGCTTATGAATTGCTACATTTTGGAAAATGAAACTGGGGCATTTTGAACTTCAAAAATGTGATGTTACGTCCTGAGAACACCAGTGTTTATCAGACAGAATGTGTTTCAGAGACTTAATTATAAAATCCTGCCAGAAACTAAGATCTGGTCCCTAGAGAATTATTAAATTATATTTATGCTAGTTACATGAAAGCGCATTACGGTGAAAAAATTAATGTTAGTCAATTCAGACACCTTGGCTGGTTTAGACCTTGGGACTCTTTTTGGTTATTGGCATCATTCTCCCCTCATGTTCTGTCTTCTTCAAACTGAAAAGTGGACCAGAGAAATCCTCCATGCCAAAATGCCAAACAGGTGAAATAGAAATTTGACTTAAACGTAATCTCAAGTTTGAGGGTAGTCCAGCAGCACAAAAGCTAAAGCTGACACCAGCAAGCTTCCGAAAAGAAACAAACATGAAAAGCAAGGACATAGTCACATGGTCTTAAGAAATGAAAGCAGCTGGAATGGAAGCCACCCTCCTTGCTTACCTTTCAGAGACAAAGTGGCAGAAAATTATGAGATTCCTCCCAGAGCCCCACTTTCGAGGAAGCCCATTTAGCAAATGGTCTGAGTTGCAAGATCTGTTGTTATTGGTTTTCTTCCCTGGGAACACAGCACACTGGGGATTCGGCTGTACCACAAAATGGTCTTCTAAGCCCTCAGACATGTCAAGTGCAGACTGTGAACTGCTCCTTCTGGGTTTGCAAAGACCCATAACTCTCCATCTTGGCCCACTCATTCTTGGCACTCTTGAATTGTGAGGGAAAATCTTTTCAAATATCAGTCAAGGTTCCCAGTGTTATGAGCCATCATTAGCTCAGCCTCACAGGATCCATTGTGTTACATAGGGAAACTGAAGCCCATAGGACAAAAGTGATAAGCCCAGAATTAAACCACAGAAAATCTCCAGGAAGAAAAGTCTTTAAAACACAGTCTTCATCTTACTATTCTCCAAAATTAGGTCATGTTTTTCATCCTTGACAAAGTTTCCGCTTAACAACAAAAGACAGATAAATAGGTAAGTAGGTAGGTAGGTAGACAGATAGATAGATGATAGATAGATAGATAGATAGATAGATAGATAGATAGATAGATAGACTGACTCTCAAATAATTTACTGTTACAGAAATTTAAAGGAATTATTCTCCAACATATTTTTCTTGGGGAAAGACTTTTTTATTATGTATGATAATATCTAACATTTATTGAGTCTCAGCTATGTGCCAAGCAAAACTCTTAAGTATTTACATGTATTATTTCATTCACGTAGTCCCACAGTAAGCCATGATAAATCAGTCGGGTAGATATCAGTATCATCTCTATTTCTCAGTGATGGAAATGAATTATGCCTTATGTCTAATGTCCCAGAACTAAAAAATAGCAGAACTAGGTCTTGAACGCACATAGGTTGTTTCCAGCTTTAGATTCTTTGTTATTAGGTCATCTTGCCTTTCATGCTTTCCAAAGACTAGAAAGTTAAACAGAAAAATGAAAATAGGTTTGGAAGTTAAAAGTCCTCTTGAATTTTAAGTACTATTAATTGCTCCAGTTGTTGTTGTTAAGTACCATTGAATCAGGTCCCGCTCATGGGGACCCTCATAGTGCTCTCAATGGCTGATTGTTTAGGGATTGCTTAGGGAAGTGGAATGTTAAGTCCTTCTCCCTTTTTGCAATACTAAGGATGAAATCTGGGTCCTCAGAGAACTCAGAGCCACACTCTACCAATTGAGCTGCACCCCAGCCCAATTGCTCCCATGTTGTTGTTGTTGTTGTTGTTGTTGTTGTTGTTAGGTGCCTTCAAGTTGGTATCTGACTCATAGCAACCCTCATAGGGTTTTCAATGGCTTATTGTTTTGGGATTGCCTTGGGAGTGGATTGCCAGGTCCTTCTCCCATTTTTGAGGTGCTGGGAATTGAACTCGGGACCTTGGAGACTGCAGCGCAGCACTCTACCAACTGAGCTAAATCCCAGCCCAATTGCTCCCAGGGGAAGGTGTAAACATCCACTTTCTCTTTCTGGGATCCATGGGTGGGTGCACAGGCTTCCATTAAAAGTGGAGAGGCATGGTTGGGGGATTTCTCTTTTACAGACTCAGCATTGCTGTGCCACAGCAGGCAGAAGGAATGGTCTCTGTGCTTTCTACACTTGTATGAGAAGGAAGAAGTGAAAATGAGGCTGAGACAACCATTTTCCTGTTGATAAGAAGCTATGTATGTTGAGGATTGTGTCTGTCTACTTCACCACTGTATCTCTAGTGTCTAATACTTTGCTTGACTGTAGCAGACATTCAGTCACTATTTGATAAGTGAGCGGGTATCACATGTATGCCATTTATGATTATTGTGACTATATTGTGCATGTATGCCTTTATTTTATTATACAGAGAAGTTTCAGTGACTGTGAGTTCATAGAAAACAAATGTTATACTTGGTGGAATACTTAAAGGAAGGTAGATAAGACTGTGAACATTACATTTTTGAAGGAGGAAGGAATTTATGCTTACATCTGACTGAAATAAGCCTGACAGACTATAGACATAATGGAAAATGATCAAAGAAAATACAGAAGATATTTCCTTAAAGAATTTTAGTAAGTTATGGGCTCAAAATAAATTAGAGTCTCTCAATATAATATATATCTGCCAACTATTCCTTAGGAAGATTTATTTTAGTGGATATAATTTTATGATACCCTCTTCACTGCCAATACAGTTTTGAAAAATACAGTCAATTATGCATGAAAATGATTCTTGTTGAAGTCTGCACCAAACCAGTAAAAAAAAAAAAAATTCAGTTGTATTTCATCTAGAACAAAACGTGATTAAATTTACCTCATCTCTGGATATGGTACTTGGCCAAAACTACATTTTTGCAGCAGGGGGAGTTTTAGATTTAAAAATGTCAGAAAAAATATGCATTTAATGAAAGTCAATCTTCTGGCAACTAGGTCAAGCACCATTTTGTCCAATTTCTGTGGAATTTTGAGTATATCATAGGTATCAAAGAATATTTTTATTCCTACATAACTATAGCCTCAAGAAAAATGGGCACCAAATCCACACATCACTTAATTTGAATGACAGTAGTATTTCATTAACGAAAGAAAAGCAAATATGCACAAACCAACAGAAAACATACAGTTAAACCTTTCACTTTAAAAATGAAAACCATCGATGTCTTTGCTACAAAAGAATAAGAAGGAAACAGAGACAGAGAAAGTCATGATTGCCTGCCCAAATTAGCAAAGCATTCCCATTTTTAGAGCTAAAGGGAGACCTTAGAAATAATCTGATACCATATACTTCTTTCACAAATAAAGAAATTGAGATAGGAAAAGGTGCATTTTATCTACAACCTCACAAAGCTGAGACTAAGACCTGGGTCTTCCAGGTGAAGTCCAGCCATTTTCCATTGTCCTATGATGTCTAGATGCAAGGCAGCATTATCCCAGCCTCTGGAAAGGGTCCTAGGACTAGCTTAACTTGAAGATACAATAGTCTCCTGGGAACCTGGCATCAAATTCCCTGTAATCTGTTTGCAGTTGTTATCAGTTTCAGCAACTGGACCTTGATGATTGTATGAGATTGTTTCCTTGCAATTGTGTCATTAACTTGGGACAGCCTGGAAAACACATACAACATGATCATGTTTATTTTGTACTGCTATGTAATAGAAAATGCTCTCCAAGAAACTTACCTAAGAACACTTTTAATTAAAATCATTTCAATTATCTGTTTTTTTTTT
>VMDO01007528.1:0-79186 GCA_007922755.1 Pedetes capensis | reverse complement strand
TAGTAATAGCACCTCATCTAATTTTTCAAGGAGCTTGTCAATTCTATGATAGAAAATTATATATAGGAGTAAGAAAAACAAAACCAGGGATCTGTAATGGTTGAGTTGATTTTTATGGTGCACCCAGTCTTATGATGTAAATGGAATCATGATCCCCAAGCCAGGAGAGCCAACCCTCATGGTGTCAGGCTACCAAGAACAGCTTCTTCTCTGCTGGTACTCCTACCTCTTTAGATGAAGTTTTCGCCCATAAGCTATCACAAATGTTTGGTTGTCTTCAGAAGTGCCCTGATATAGTCTCACTCATATGTGAGAACTGAATCTAACTTAAAGGAAGAAAAAAAATCTATACATATGTAGACATATAAAAATGAACAATAATACTTATCTAAGAAGGGAAAATATAAGCAGAATAGAAAGAAGAGGGGAGGGGATCAGCAGATAGGATCAAGGTGGGGGAAGGGGAGAATAAATTAGAAAGGAAAGAGGGAGAGGAAAGTCTCAAAATATAAGTTACAACTATAAGTACACATGGGAAAAATAGGGGAAAGGAAAGAAAACACTAATGAGAATATAACTCATGATGAGCATAATATTTTTACTACATATTAATTAAAATTCCTACTTTTTTCTTTTTTATTGGAAATTTTTAATGTACAACTTAAGAAGTTTCATTATGACATGGGTTTCATTGTGACATTTCCATATATGTATTTCATTGTACAATGCTCACATAATTTCCCCTTACCCTCTCATGACCTTCCTCCCCTATCCCCACCCCCACACCAATGATCTCCTTTTTACCTGCATGTCTTTTTGTGAGAATATTTATCTATATATGTGCATCCCACTTTTGATTTAAGTCCAACCTTTTTCTATAGTGATTTACCTTTTTACATTCTCAGCAGTAATAGATGAGTGATCTAGTCTGTTCACATTATTGCCAGCCTTTTGTATTATTGCTATTGTTGTTATTGTTTTAATTTTAGCTATTCTTATATTTTTTCTATCAGCCCCCTTTTTTCTCCACCATACTAATAAAGTTGTGCTATTTACATTGAGGTTGACCTCTCCCCCCTCGATCCCTCTTCAATGACCCTCCTCCCCCTCCTGTCTTCTCCCATCATCGCTTCCCTCTGCTAGATCCCTCCCTCCTTCTTTCCACTGCCTTAATTGTCCCTTCTATGCTAAGTTTAATTGAGCTTTCTATAATGTTTCTACTTATATATAGGATTCTTTCCTTCCTCTAAGTTTGATTCACATCCCACATATCAGCAAAAACATACGGTATTTCCCTTTTTGGGTTTGTGTTCATTCACTTAAGATGATGTTCTCCAGTTCCATCCATTTTGCTGCAAATGACATTATTTCATTTTTAGTTGCTGAGTAGTATTCCATTCTGTATTTGTACCAGGATTTTTTTCTTCATTCTTCTGTTGATGGGCACTTTGGTTGATTCCATATCCTTGCTAATGCAAAAAGTGCTGCATTGAATATGGTCTCTGTGGTATGATGACTCATCTGCCTTTGGGTATATTTCCAGTAGTGGTATAACTGGGTCATAGAGCATATCTATTTTTAGTTTTCTGAGATACCTCCACATTGATTTCCAAAGTGGCTGAACCAATTTACAGCCCCACCAGCAGTGTAACAGGGTTCTCTTTTCTCCACAACCTTGCCAGCATTTGTTGTTATTTGTTTTATTGATCTTGGCCATTCTTACTGGAGTAAGATGGAATCTCACAGTTGTTTTGATTTGTATTCCCTAATGGCTAGAGATATTGAGCATTTTTTCATGTGTTTCATGGCCTTACAAACTTCTTCATCTGAGAACTATCTGTTCAGTTCCTTTGCCCACTTGTGTATTGGGTTATTTGTTGTCTTGCAAGTTGCTTTCTTGAGTTCTTCATAAATTCTGGAAATTAGTCCTCTGCCAGATATATAGGATGTGAAGATTTTCTCCCATTCAGTACAGACTTCCTTGACTCCATTGATTGTTTCCTTTGCTGTACGTGGCTATATGTGGTCTTTTGTGTTTCCATATGAATTTTTGGATCATTTTTTCTATTTCTGTAAAGTCTGTCATTGGAATTTTAATGGGGATTGCATGAAATCTATAGATTGCTTTTTGTAGGATAGCCATTTTTACAATATTGATTCTCCCAATCCATGAGCAGGGGAGGTCCTTCCACCTTTTAGTATCCTCTGTGATTTCTTTCTTTAATGTTTTGAAATTTTCCTTGTAGAGATCTGCAGAATCTTTGGTTAGATTGATTCTAAGGTATTTAATTTTCTGGTGGGCTATCATGAAACGGATTGCAGCTTTAATTTCCTTCTCATCCTGATCACAGTTGGTGTAAAGGAAGGCTACTGATCTTTGAGTGTGACTTTTGTATCCTGCCACTTTGTCAAAGGAGTTAATTAGGTCTAAAAGTTTTCTAGAGGAGACTTTGTGGTCCTTTAGGTAAAGTATCATGTCATCCTCAAATAAGGATAACTTGACCTCTTCTTTGCTTATCTGTATCCCTTTGATTTCTTTCTCCAGTCTAATTGCCCTAGTTAGGGCTTCAATCACAATGTTAAATAAGATAGGAGAAAGTGGACATCCTTGTCTTGTTCCAAATCTTAGAGGAAATGGTTTCAATTTTTCTCCATTTAATATGATATTGGCGGTAGGTCTGTCATAAATGGCCTTTATGATCTTAAGGTATTCTCCTGTTATGTCTATCTTCTCCAGAATTTTTATCATGAAAAGGTGTTGCACTTTGTCAAAAGCCTTCTAAGCATCAATTGAGATAATCATGTGATTTTTGTTTGCAAGCCTCTTGATATGTTGAATTACATTAATCAGTTTTCATATATCAAACCAGACTTGCATCTATGGAATAAATCCCACTTGGTCATGGTGAACAATCTTCTTCATATGTTACTGAATTCAGTTTGCCAGGATTTTGTTGAGAATATTTATATCTATGTTCATTAGGGAAATCAGTCTATAATTCTCTATCTTAGATGTATCCTTGCCTGGTTTAGGTATCAAGGTATTGGTAGCTTCATAAAATGACTTTGGGAGTGTTCCCTCCTTTTTTACTTTTTGAAATAATTTTAGGAAAACTGGTTTTCCTTTGAAATTTTGGTAGAACTCTGTTGTGAACCCATCAGGTCCTGGGTTTTTCTTTGTTGGGAGATTTTTTTATTACCTTTTCTATTTCAGCATATGCAATGGGTTTGTTTAGGTCATTTATGTCCTCCAGGGTTAATTTTGGTAAATCATAGGTGCCAATAAATTTATCTATTTCTTCTGTACTTTTGTATTTTAGGGAATACAATTTCTCAAAGTATTCCCTGATGATCTTCTGTATTTCATTGGAATCGGTGGTTATGATCTTTGTTTTGTCTCTAACTTTCAACATTTTGGTCTTTTTTCTTTTTGATGAGATTGGCCAGGGGAATGTGTATTTTATTAATCTTTTCGAAGAACCAGCTCTTAGTCTCATTAACTCTTTGAATTATCTTTTTAGATTCTAATTGAGATATCTCTGTCATGATCTTGATAATTCCTGTCTGAGTGCACCTTTTGGGATTGATTTGTTGTTGGCTTTCTAGTACCTTGAGATGTGTCACTAGGTCATTTATTTGGCTCATCCCCACCTTACTGATGAAGACACTCAAAGTTATGAATTTCTCTCTTAGAATTGCCTTTGCTATATCCCATATGTTTTGACAGGATGTGTCTCATCCTCATTTGATTGAAGGAATTTTTAAGTTGCCACTTTAATTTCTTCAATAACCCACTGATCATTCAGCAGTATATTATTTAGTCTCCATGAATTTGTAAAATTTTTGGTGTTTTTCTTGTTTTTGAGTTCCATTTTTATCCCATTCTGGTCCGATAAGGTACAGGAGATAATTTCTACTTTTTTGTATTTCTTGAGGCTATTTTTGTATACTAAAATGTGATCTATCTTAGAGAAAGTTCCATGTGGTGCTGAGAAGAATGTGCATTCCTCATCAGATGGATGGAATATTCTGTAGATATCTGTGAGTTCCAGTTGGTCTAAAGTGCAGATTAAGTGCATCATTTCTCTGTTGATTTTTTGTTTTGATGACCTGTCTCTTGGAGAAAGTGGGGTATTGAAGTCTCCCATAATTATTGTGTCTAGACCAGTGTAATCCCTTTTTTCCAATAAAGTTTGTTCTATGAAGCTAGGTGCTCCTCCTACTGTTTTCTTTTCTATAAAATATGTAAGTTGATAAAAATGTAATCAAAATTGATGTAATAGTTGCATAGTGTATATAGCAAAAGACTTATTACTCTGTGCTCACCAGCATGTATAAATAAGGGAAAAAACAAATCATGCTCATGTGTATCCCTCCACTAACATTACCCTTTAGAAAAGTGCTTCCAGAATAGAGAAGCTATCAGCTTCATCTCTCTTACTCATCAATAACCTAGGTGAATAAATATTTTTAAAATTCACAATAACATATATATGATTATAATGAGGAAAGGTCCCTAAGAGTTAAATATGAATCTCATCATTGCTTTATAATTGTTCAGTTTTCTAGAGTTAATAGATATATCATTTAGAGATAACCATCAACCTAGTTGCCTGAACCTTTGGCTTTGCTTAAGCTCAATGGTCCAAATCTGGGAAGGTAGATTATGATTCCAGCCTAGATCCTTGTGTCCTTTCACTCAACAAACCCCATTAGGGCCATATACACTTGATACCTAATGAGAACATAACATCTACTTCCTCTCAGAAGTTGCATTCAAGTTGTGGAGGCTAATAGGGATCTATCAAGGTTATTATTGTAAGTTTCCATTTCTTCCTATTGCATTTTAATTGAAATTCTAGTTTCATAAAATAAAAATTATTAGTATGAGATTGGGGTGGCATTTATAAGTTTCTATGTGACATCTTGAAGTTTTGTATATTATAACTGATTAATAAAATGAAAAGGAAAAAGGTTTGCATATTTTCTCTTAGAGTTACTATTCAGTCTATTTTCTTAATTAAGTTCTTAGGAGAAATTACCATTCCTAATTTATGGAATGACCTTAACCATTCTATCAAGATATTATTTAGTAGTAGTACAGTAGAAGTAGTACTAATAGTAGTAGTAGTTGTTGTTGTTGTTAGATACCTTCCAGTCTGGTCAGCCTCATAATGATCCTATGTACAACAGAACAAAACACTCCGCAACACTGTACCATGCCTAGCACTATTTTAGCGCTTTTCTGCTATTCATAAGGTTTTCAATGTTTGATTGCTTCAGGATTATTTCAAGAATAAGCTTCCAGGTGCTTCTCCCATTTTTGCAGTGCTGGGGATCAAACCTGGGGCCTCAGAGAGCATAGAGCATCACACTACAAACTGAACTAAACTCTAGCCCCTTATTTAGTTATATTATCATTTTAATATTATATGTACTGATACTTATGACAAACAATTCTCCAAAATATTCTAGCAGAATATTTTGTGGAACTTTATTTCCTCTTTTATATACTTAAATCTTCATTCACTTTAGTTATTCCTCTCAGAATTTATAACCCAGAATACCTATAAGATTCTGGCTAATTTTATACCTTACCTCAATCAAGATCCCACACAGTAACAATTCCTAAACTTTTTAATTTGGAAGTTTATTTTCAAACCTCTAAACTGTTTATAAGAAGTAGTTCAAAAGTGGCAAGATGAGTAGATAAATTGCAGAAATTCCTCAGTCAACTTAGCCCAATTCAAAAGAGAAGTTCCAGAGTTTCTTTATCTGGAGTGAATTTCTACCAGACTTTGAGATGGAAGACAAGGAATCATACTGCCTGGGGTAGGATGAAGACTGAAGAGGTCTTTATTATTAACAACCTAGAATTCCTCTTATTAATATACTATATATATTATTATTATTATCATATATCCTCTTATTAATGTATATTAAATATAATCCCTACCATTCACAGAATGGGCTAAGTCCCATGCTGAGCCCTTTACATGAACTTTCCTCATTTAATTTTCACATTAACTCTGTGAAATGTAGCTTCTGATGTTATCCTCATTTTACTGATGACATACGTTCAAAGCTCTATAAGGCAGGACATACAGTAAGTGGTATAGCCAGGAGGTGAACCTCAGGGCTCTGAAACGAATGTCAAGATCATAACCTCTCAGAGCAGGTAAGTAGGTAGGAAAAGAAAAGAAAAGAAAAAAGAAAAGAAAAGAGAGAAGAGAAGAGGAAAAAGGAAGAGAAGAGAAGATAAAAGAAAAGAAGAGAAGAGAAAACCCTTTGATAAAACCTAATAGCTAGGAACTGACTGCTAATCAGGAGAAGGCTAATTGAAACAGTAATGTATTATGTTTTATCACCTATTACATTTGAATGTGAAACTAATAATATCTGATTTGGGTGAAGATACTGGAAAATGATCTCTCCTCCCATATGCTACTAGTTGTGATTGACACTGAGGAAACTTAACTTTCTATGTATTTGGCATTTGGGGTAGAAATTTAAAAATTAAATGAGTACATGAGATAGTATTTTTAAAATATTTACCTATTTTCCTTGTATTTTCTCAGATATTTTACCCTCTGTATTTTCTGTGTTATTTTAAAAGTTTACAAAAGAATATAGTCATATAATCTTATTTAATTTAAAACATGAAGACAAAAAGTTGATAAGGAAGCTCTAGTCAGCTAAAATGCATCAGCTTCTTACTTACCTTACTCTCTAATCCTGTCATCCAGGGTTTTTTCCCCCTCAGGAGATTTTGTCTTTTTTTTTTTTTTTTTTTTTGGTGGTGGGAGGGGGTATTGGGAGGTTGAAACCAAGGCTTTGTGTATACTTAGCAAGTGCTCTATCTTGAACCTACAATCCTCTGGCCTCCATCACCTGAGTTACTGGGATTATAGGCATGTGCCACAGCACTCGGCTTATTTCCAGATTTTGGAGATGTGCCCTATTAACATTTTCTTGGCCATGTCAGATACTGTTACCACATTCCCCTCATCTGCTAACATAGACTCCTTTCACCTGTGTTCTAAGTTGAAGGAAAATACTGAACCCGAGTTCCTTTTCTATTGGATCAGAATCCTCTAGCAATACTCACTTCTCCATCACTGGGCAAAGCAGGAACAGGAATTTTCAGACTTCTGACTTATATAGCATGCTTTCAAGCCCCAGAACCACCCACCAGTATTAGCATGTACATGTGCTGTGACCCTGCCTCAAAGCTCACTTTTGTTTTTGGTACAGGATGGGCTGAACCCAGGGCTTCATGCATACTTTGCAAGTGCTCTGCCACTGAGCTGCACCTTCAGCCCTTTTTTTATTTTTTAAATTGAGACCGGGTCTCAATTTACATAGGCTGCCTGTGGCCTCGAACCTGAACCTGCGCTCCTCCTGCCTCCGCCTCCTGAATTACCAGGGATACAGGCATGAGCCACTACACCTAGCAAAGGTCACCTCTTATTCACCTTCTGCACTCCAGCTTCTGCCTTCTGCAAGGCTCATTCTTTGCTGCCTAATCTCATGTCTCTGATTTAAGCCATTCCCTGTCTAGTACTTCCTTGTTCCTCTCTTTCTTTGGCACCCCATGCCTTTGTTTCTTTTATCTGTAGTGTCTGCAAGATCCAACTTCTCTCCAAGCTTTTCTGGACACACCTAGCCCTGAGGGCCTGAGCAATCTGTTTTCTCAATTTGGGTATTTCAACAGCTGCTAAGTATTTTTCAAAACTGTAGAGAATTGTTAGAAGCTTATCAAGTGCCAATTTTACTAAGTTGGACCATCAAAACCAAGAAATACTATTGTGTTAGATAGCTTGTGTATCACTGTGGCAAAATATCTGAAACTACTTATGGGAAGAAAGATTTATTTTGGCTTATGGTTTAAAGACTCTCAGTCCATGATGGCAGACAGGCATAGTGGAGCAGCTGGTGGAGGGCCTGCAGAAGACTTCACATCTTGGTATCAGGAAACAGAGAGAGTTTGCCAGAACTGGAGGCCAAGGCAAAACCTCAAAGTCCACACCCCCAGGGACCTGCTTCCTCTAGCTAGGTCCCACCTTCCAGAGTTCCTCAGTCTCCCACTCCAGTGCCACATCTGGGGACCTAGCATTCAAACACATGACCTTTGGGGGACATTTTAGACTCAAACAATAATAAACATCTGACATCACTATCATTTTGTGAAAGACATTTTATCACTAAAAATGGGGAAAGCTCATGACCTCAAATGATAAGATTTTCTCAATGTACAATTAGGTAACCCTTTGGGAGTCCTAATGGGGGAGAAGGATTCATGATTAAAAGGACCTGATGTTTTAGACAATAGCCAATCCTGTCTACCTAGCATAAGAGACCCTCTTGGAAGTCATCAGAATCACTTTTTACAGTGCAACCCTCCCCGGCCCTCCCATTTCAAGGTGACTGAAGTCAGTTCCTCATTGGCCTAAGCTAAGGAGTCACATTAGCTACTCTCCTTATGAAAACTCCATTTATCAACAGCTGCCTACAGCCAGGATATAAATTCCAGGAAAATGAAGTTCACCCATGCCTATAGTTTACTACCCCCATCCAAAGGCACTGCACAGATACCTTATGTGTTCTATAGCATGGGATAATTTAAGCTACTCTCTAAGAGTATAGAGTTCTTGACAAGGGGAGAGTTCACATGGGGTTTGAAGAAAAACCCTAATAGAAGTACCTAGGTGAAACTAGACAGCAGTACCCTACGGTGCTCCTTTCCTCATAGAAATTGTATTGTCACCTTATCACCTGTCCGTAGAAAGGAGATTAGAGCAATCACTGACATATATTCCAGCTGGAGACTAAAATCCCAAATACACTCATTATGGACTTTTTTTTTTAAAGTAGAAATAGTTCTTGATATATAGCCCTTTTATATACTTAACAAAGTTGATTTTATTATCCACTTTGATTACTCAACACAAATTTGTTCCAAAGTCAAAAGACTAAGTGACTAAATCGCTTTTTTTAATTAGATACCTAGACTCTGACATTCTCTTTTGACCTTGATATGCTAGCAGTATTTTAACCTAGATATGCTAACAGTAGAAATATCCTCAACTTCTTTCTCAGGGCATCAAATCCCATACTTCTCATCAGGAAGAAGAGAAATGAAAGGTAGGGAGCAGGGCGAGGTCCAATGCCAAAGTGGTCTGAGTTATGAAAGGTAATCGGTCGATTTTCTTCCACCCAAGGGTGTCCAGGAAGTGCAGTCTCCACTGAAGCCCTATTTCCCTATGTACCAATGAAATACGCATGGCTAGTTTTTTACAGTGGTACAATTTATTTGCTCCACTCACATTTGGTAGTGCAAAGGCATTGTCTGCCCCAGGCTTATTGCTAAATAATACAGAAGCAAGAAGGAAATGTAATAAGAAAGTTGAGAATGGGAAACATGTGGTGAGGTCAGGACACACACTCCCACATGCCCACACAACACATGATTCTGTGGTTTCTTCTATCACTGTGAACACAAGTGCCATTTCTATCACCATCATTAATTAGAATAAAAATTCTTAAAGCTTGCTGCACCATTCATCTGTAGAGCTAAGTAGGATTATTCCAGGCTTTCCGCCCAAGTTTGCTAAAATCCTAGCTGATTAAAAGGCATTAACATTTGTGTTTTGCCAACACTGATTATACTGATTACTGGCAAGTGTTTGCATGCTAACAAAGACCCAACAAGGGAGGTGCAGAAAGGCCTCCAGAGCATAACACTCATGTAGAAGGGTGACCACCAGGAATTAAAGTATCCATTGTTTCCTCCTTGGCAAAGGAAGGAAGTTAACTCATTGTTTTCAAGTCACTTTCTAGAGCTAACATTTTATGACTGGTCAACAGACAACTTTTCAGAAGGCACATAATGAAAAGTGGAAGCTGAAAAATCTTTCAAAGACTGATTATCAACACTTCGTCCTCCACATTATTTGTACCTTTTTCCTCTCCAGTCCCTTACCATTTACTCATTTACCATTAATACTGCCAAAGAAGAAAGAAAAAGTTGAAGTTCTGAGATTACCCACAGAATTTTGCCACATATTTAAACTCTGAAATATCTTTCTTCAGTAGCATTGGACAGAAAGAGTTACCTGTGGTTTGAATCCCATAAAACCTGAACATTCATTGCTAGAAGCACCTCTGAAGGAAATGTAATTGACTACATTCTCTGAAGAGAATGTACTTAACTACTGTTAGGGATCCCAGCACAGCTGGGAATCTGGGAACTTGAGCTGCTTGTGATAAAAATACACTTAACCATAAGGCTTTTGTTTTTTCCGAAAATGAAACAAAACCAGAAGCAATGACTTGCAAGTTTGTAGCAAGCTTATCTCCTTCAATTCAGGGGCACTGTTTGTGGACTAAGTGTTACTTTTGACAAATGTAAAGTTAAATCAACAACTTTCTTGGCATTCAAGACACTGTAGGTAAAAGAGTTTATGAAATGTGGAATGAAATTTTCCCATTTTGAAATTGTTATACCAAGGTTAGGAAAAGAAACCATTTGACTAGTGTTTTGCTGGCTCACTTAAACTCTATTCTCAATTATAACACTTGATTATCCAAGGAAACAGGAAGAAAAGGGGAACATAATATGTTCAGAACAGAACTGAGTGCTACTTTTAGGGATTAAATCCACACACAACTTTCATGCTTACTCCTACTCATGAACCATCATTGCTATTATTAATGTCATATATTTGAATTAAGTAGTTCCAAAATTGCTTCCACATATTTTCTTATGTTTACATGAACTTTCCAAATCCTGTGATGTAGATAAAACAGAAAGTATCCACACACAGTAAGTAATTTAGTACCTACCATCATTATCCTCCTCACCCCCACTACCAGCATCTTCATCATCATCATCATTTAATGAGTACTTACTATTGCCAGGGCTGGCACTAACTGTTTTATACTGCCCATCTCATTACAACAACTCTATGCAGTTAATACTATTATTTATGTTTTACAGATGAGAAAACATTGTTGACTAGAGACTGGAATCAGGAACCTATGAGTCCTTGTCTAGTGTTCTTTCCATATTGTTTTAATAATAAAGTTTAAAAAAAGAACAGAGAGAATGCTAAAGTTTCCAGTTCATTTCATATCAGTTTCCTCTAGATAGAAATAAGGGAAGAAAGGCACCATTAAAATAAAGTTAAATTTATAGCCTTTTCCAACAATAAATACTTACAAAAATGCAATAGGCAAGAATTTGCACATCTTTTGGTGTTTTGCTAACTGCATTAATGCTGCAATCTTACTATACTTCCAGCTAAATGCAAAATTCTACTCTTAAACCTGTTACTAATCAACCAATCAAACAAACAAAACCATTTTTTTAAAAGCCTTTATTAAAAACACTGACAGTATAGGGTGGCCTACCATGATTAAGGGGCTAATAAGACTCTTGATTTCCAAACCATCTTGGTTTCAGCCTGGTTGGTCTTTGGCTACATCAAATTCAATTTCCACTGAAAAGGAGTCTAATGAGTGTTTACTGTATATTGGTGTCAAGGAGTATGGAGGTGAAAAGAACACTTATTGTTCTTGCTTTTCTTGAGCTTATTATGATCTTGCTTGCAGCTGTATCACTGTGGTGTCTGATCCCATCAGATCTCAGAAGCTAAGCAGGGTCATGCTTGGTTAGTACCCAGATGGGATACTGCCTGGGAACACCAGGTGCTGCAGGCTTGGGAGAAGGACCTGGCAGCCCACTCTTCCAAAAACAATCTGCCATTGAAAACCCTATAAATAGCAGAGAAGCACAGACAAGTCTTTCACCTTTGTACATAGGGTTGCTATGAATCAGATTCTGACTAAGCGGCACCTAACAATAACATTATGATCTAGAGGCCAAGAAGATTTAGCCTGGTCTTAGAAATTAGAGGACAATTCCCTGGGGGGAAGAGGGGAATGGTGTTTAGATGAAACCTGAAGGAATGCCATTTGTCTGATGAAGAGATGGCTTGAGAACATAGAGGACATTGAACTTGGGAGAAATGTATATCCCCCAGTAGATGAAGAAGTGTCCATAATCTACTATAAGGTGTAGGTTTTGTGAGAGCAGGCTATTACACAGGAAGTTCATTCTTAAATATTTCCTTTATTCAAACAAGAATTCCCACATTCATAAGAAAATAGCTTAAAATTCCCTGTTCTGGAAGGAGGGTAAAGGAAACATTCATTGTATTTCAGCTAACTACAATAGAAGTTTCCTCTGCATCAGTGTAAAAATGAAGTACTCATTTAAAATAACATGAAAAGATAAAATAGAGCTTGACAAAGATTATTGAAGGAAAGATGTGAAAAGAGAACAGGGAGGAATACTCTTGAGATAGAACCACAGAAACAAAATAATAACTTCTGTTATAATTACCTGCACCTTTCCTGAAGCAGTCACAGCACATTTCTACAGATTCATGTATACTGCACTTTGAACCACAACAGGAGACTACATAGTTCAACTGATTTACTTTCCTGTGATCTGTTTAAGTTTGTTAAGACCCTGGAAGAAAAGAAAATACACTAGAATCCCTGATTCTTTTCCTTTTCTTTGAATGTCAGTTCCTAATTCACTTTAACAATTGTGCAAGAATTAGTTTGGGATTGCAAAGGATACCAAATGGCGGGACAAGAGAACAGCCCAAATGACGTTAGGAAAGGAAGAAAATGAGTTTTTCCACTCATGAGCTGAATATTCTCTATTTATCCACCAAAAATGCATATCAATGTTTTCTTGAACTCCCTTGGTTGACTTGTATCAAGGAGCTCCCTCAGCTTACAACTGGGTACAGTTAGTGGGAAGCATCAGTAGATCAGTGGATGAGACACCCATAAGATTGACGTACTTTGCCACCCCTGGGTGTTTCTTTTGCCCTGACCATAACCTCGAAAAATGGTCCTTCATTAATCTTTCCTTAATGGCCTATAATTTAATGTGCCGCCTCTTTTCTCATACCTCAAAATGGAAAAGTCTAATCAAACATAAATGCAAAGCAATGTTAGAGCAAGTTATGATAGACAAGAAAAAGGTATACTTACGAGAAAACATGTTAGAATAATATTTGAAATGCATTTGAAAGTGTCTTTGGAATGTGTCCTTGATTTTTCTATCAAACCAAGAAGAGAAATAACACCACTTTGACAGGAGGTAGGAAAACACCCAGAACTATTTTAGACAGTGATTCCTCATAACCACTGAGGGATGGGGCATGTGGAGAAACTATTTGGGAGGAGTTAATAATAAGCACATTGAATTTTTCTGTAGCCTCCAAAAACAATAGTCTTCTAAATACCTATGCAAATCTCCATTGTCCCTTTTCTTCTTCCCAGACTAAAGTAAGCCCTGCCAGGATGACCTCAGTGACCTCACTCTAACCCTTGTTTCCATAAGTGAATATTTTCCTCTGAGTATCTACCAATTTGGTAGTGATTTCATTAAGTTACGAACCTCAGTCTGCTAAAGGTATGTTGCTGTTGTTGTTAGGTGCCATTGAGTTATGTCTGACTCAAAGCAACCCTCATAGGGTTTACAATGACTGATTGTTTCCAGATTGCCTCAGGAGTAGATTGCCATGTCCTTCTCCCATTTTTGAGGTGCTAGGAATCGAACCCAGGACCGTAGAGACTGTGGAGTGGCGCTCTACCAGCTGAGCTAAATCCCAAACCGCTAATGGTATATTAATAGAAGAACAATTTCTTATCTCTTTACTACCACATAGAAAACATTCTATTGGCCTCTTCTCAGTTACATGCAATAAAGGAATACAAATTTAGCTAAATGGTAAGTACTAAGTGACTGTCTCTCTCTCTCTCTCTCCCTCTCTGATATTTTTAAATAAATCGTCAAGTGTTTATTAAATACCTCTGCCTTTTCAATGTATATACATATACACATTACGCTACTTAAGGTAAACTGCTCATTTTAATTTCTGCTATATTCTTGTATTGCTCCTTAAGTAATAATGACAGTCAAATTATTTTTTCTCAGGCCAAGAGTAATGTGTTAGGCTTCCTTTTTAATGACAACAATCTTTTTGTTGCCAAATGCTTCATGTCTCAAATAATGACTTGATTCTTGGCTGCTATCATAAGATAAGCTTTTTCTCATAATCTGTTCACTGTGGGGTTTTACTAGTTCTTTTACAAATGAAATTAAAATTTGCATTTAATTTCAATTGCATGTATCTGAAATTGGACACACTGTTGGCACTCAGATATATTTATTAGGGAACAAAATTGGGCTCATGAGTGTTTTTAATAAATAATTTATCTCTGAAAGGAAAGAGGCAAATATAATTGAAGTTGATGAACAATCAAGAGATGGAATGGCAAGGTGAAAAAATGACTCAAAAGAGAAGACAGTAAGTATATTTCTGTAAGTACAATATTCAAATTTCCAAATATGTCCAGAAGAAAACTATTTCCTTTCCAACATTTCTCAGTAATATCTGACATCCAGACAATATAGCTAAAAGTGTGTTTGATGAATAGCAGAATGTAAATTGCCACACAATATCAACCACAATAGGTATGAGTTCCATAAAGTGAGTGACATCTTCATTGGTCATCGCTCAGGATAGACCACATGACAACAGCTATGTTCTAATAAAAGCAAGATGTCCTCAAGAAATAACAAGAAACTCCTTTCAGACAAAGTTTTTAGCCCATTTTTTCCAGAACCCAAGCTGAGATTTTGCATAACCTGAAAGTAAACATCCCTGATGCCAAGACTTGAGAAATACCAAACTCCAAACTTGTGGAGAAATGTCAGTCCCTTATCCTAGATTCCAACTCTTTAGCTTATCCCAAATGTCTCCTTCCTTCAATGTTGGCCAAATGCTGCCAGTTTTGATGATAGGCTGGATTTGCCCATTTTACAGTGTTGAATCAAGAAAACATTCAAACTAAATGAGACAATGGCTAATTCAAAGCCCACATCTGTGGGAAATATGACTGCAAACTAAGAAAGTAAGTTGTCTATCAGGAGACAAGTGATTCATAAATGTTTCTGGCAAGGGCTCACACAGATGGAGTTGTGCACATATGCTATTTTTTTTCCACTAGAATTTTTGCCTAACACAGCATAAGTGATTGCAGACCTGAGTGAGTATGCATTAAGATCTGAAGCAAATATAATGAACTTTCTGATCAAAGCAGCATTGAATCTCTTCCCATGTGATATTTTTCACTCTAGCTTCATCCTTTCAGTAGGCAACTGAGGGAGGCTCTTGACTGAAATGTTTGTGCAGATGCAAATGCTGTGTGTGACTTCCTTTCTGGCGGGGATCTCAACTTTGACAGGATATAGAGAAAAATCCCGTCTACATCCAATAGGCTGGCATTTAGCTCGGTTGGTGGAATGCTGCTCCACACTCTCTGAGGATCAAAGTTTGATCTCCAGCACTGCCAAAGTGGGAGAAGGGCATGGCAGCCCACTCCAAAAAGAATCCCAAAACAATCAGCCATTGAAAACCCTATGAGGATCTCTATGAGTCGGACCCAACTTGATGGCACCTCACAATGACAACAACATCCCAACAGTTCTAGAAAAAAAAAGAAAAAGTCATCAGTCCTGTTTGGGTCAAATGAGGCATGGTAGTGTTGGTCTCTAGCATGAAAACACTGTGTATACAGAACTTGAGAACATGAAAATTGGGGCATTTACACCCAAGTATATTCTCATTGTACAGAAACATAGACCCAAACAGGTCAAAATGACTGTCCATTTTTTTATTACCGTATATTGCTATCCTTATTCGGTTTCATTATTACTCTCAATCTTTTATTGTGCCTAACCCATACATTGAACTTTATCACAGGTTCATATGTATAGGAAAAATCATGGTATTTACAGAGCTTGGTGTTGTCTGTGGTTTCAGGCCTCCGCTGGGTAGGTTGGAACATAATCCCCATAGATAGAGGATAAAGAATGATGACAGTTACTAAAGAGAAAGTGATTGGGCATGACATTTAAGCAGAGTGTAAATGAAGTGAGAGTACTAGCGACACAAATAATTGTGGGAGGAGCTTTCTAAGCAAAGAGAACACTATGTACGAAGTCCAGGAAGCCAAATGAACTTCCTGTGTTTGTGTGTGGCTAGTGCAGAGTAACAGAGGAGTGCAGTGAGGATGAGGTCAGGGGCCAGCAAGGGCTTTCAACAAAGAAGTAATTTGATCTTACTTAGGTTAATCAAAAGATTATTTAGGCTCTTATGTGGAGAATGGAGCAAGGGGAGACAATAAAAGAAAATCAGGGAGGCCAATAAAGTAGCATCTCCCTAAAGCAAAATCAAAGTTCCTGAGGGCAGGCACTTTTATTTGGCTTGTTCATCTCAGCAAAAATCACCAAGAGAAGAGAGCCAGGCATCTTGTAAGTGCCTCATAGGTATTTGATGAATGACTAGATGTCTGATAGGCAGGGCTATCAGACTAGGCTAGAACTAGGATAATAGCACTGAGGACAGTAAGAAGGGTTTGGACAAGGAAGATGTTTTGAAAATGAGAATCTAGAAGAACAGATTCAAAAACAGAGGAAGATATTTAATAAGAAATAATTCAAGAATGTCTCCTACATTTTGGGCCTAAGCCTCCTGGGTGAATAATAGTGACTACTACAATTCACGAAGGAGCAAAATCAGAGGGAAAATCAAGACTTCAGTCATGATCATGTTGTGCAGGCTGAATACTGGCCTTTCAAATGGAAATATTGGGTAAGCAGTTGGAGAGAAGTGTCTGGCACTCAGGGAAAAGGTTAAGTTTAGAGATATAAGCGGGTAGTGTTTAAAACTACTGAAGACAATGAGAAGACAATGAGATCACCCAAAGAATAAATGTAGATGATGATTCGAGGAGGTCCAAGAAATACTGGAGCATTACAGTATTTTCAGGTTATTAGAGGAAGAAGAACCAACAAAGGGGTTTTGCCCAAAACAAAGTAATACAAGCAAAGAAGCCTGAGAAGAGGCACTTCTGAAACAATGGTGTCCCAGAATGAAAGTGATGAAAGTGAATTTCAAAGAGAAAGAGCAATTGCGGGGCGCAGTGGTGCATGCCTGTAATCCCAGCAGCTCGTGAGGCAGAGGCAGGAGGATAGCAAGTTCGAGACCAGAGGTAGTCTGCGTAACTTAGCGAGACCCTGTCTCAAAAAGTTAAAAGGGGGGGGGGGGCTGGGGGGCGCAGCTCAGTGGTCCAGCACTTGCAAAGCACGCAGGCACGAGGCCCTGGATTCAACCCCAGTACTGCAAAAAAAAAAAAAAAAAAAAAGAGTAATTAATAGTGTCAGTTGCTCCTAAAAGGTCAAGATGAGGACTAAGTATTGACCACAGGATTCAGCAACACCAAGGTCACTGATGATACTAACAAGTGCCATTTCAGTGATGTAATGAAGACAAAACCCTCTCTTGAGCGCATCCTAGAGGAAGTAAGAGAAAAAGAATGGAGATCATAAGAGTAGGCAATCTTTCCAGGAAATCTGGTTTATATAAAAGAAATCCAGAAATGAGGGAAGCTGTTAGAAAAAAGGAGGGTCAAATCAGGATGTATGTGCATGTGTGCCTATGCACATACATGCATTATTTCATGTGAGGCATGTTGTACATGTTTATATGCTGATAGGAAGACCCAGTAGAAATGGAAGAACTCATGTTGGAGAGAAATAGAATAATTGCAAGAGAAAAGTCTGAGTCACACAAGGGTAAATAGGCAATGAGCAAGTGAAGGACTTATTTTTATAAAACAGCAGGCACAGCTAACCTGGTAGGGAGGAAATGCACAATGTACTGGTGCAGATATGACTTGGTGGCAAAAAAGAAAGTTATCTTGATTGCTTATTTTTCCTAGTGATATAAGAAGAAGGATCATCAGCTGAGAAAAATGAGAAGGAAGGAGTGTCTGAAATCAAAAGAAAGAGAAGGTGAGGAAATATCTGTAGGAGATTGATTCCCACTAAGATGCCCTGTGTGTAAGCCAGGCACCATGGCACACATCTGTAATCCTAGTGACGTGGGAGGCTGAGGCAGGAGGATCATGAGTTATAGGCCAAAGGGAGCCTGAGCAATTTAGCAAGAACTTGTCTCAAAATAAAAAAAATTAAAAAGTGGATAAGGGAGCAGCTTACTGCTAGAGCACTTTCCTAGCATATACAAGGCCTGGGTTCAATCCCTGGGTACTGAAAAATAAATGCCCTGTCCAGGTAGCACCAATATAGAGTGCAATAGTATCATAGAATAGGCTGATGTTTAGCTCAGTTGGTAGAGTGCCACTCTGTGCTCTGCAAGGCCCTGGATTCAATCCTCAGCACCACCAAAATGGGAGAAGGATGTGACAATCCACTCCCAAAGCAGTCCTGAAACAATCAACCATGGAAAATTCTATGATGGTCACTATATGCCAAACCCAACTCTACAGCCCCTAACAACAACAACAAAGCATCAGAGAATGTCAAACACAGGCAATGCAGAGCCAGGTGTGGTTAGTTAAGAGAGAAGAAAGAGGTGCAGAAAGAGAGGACAAAAGGTATTTTAGACAATGTTCACCTACTTCAACAATTTGAAAGAGAACATCAAGATGGAATAGGTCAGTATTACTCTTCATGGAGATGCAAAGGTTAATCAGTAATAAAATATTTTTCTGAATAAAAGAGGAAAATCTTGGCCATCTAAAAGTAATACTTCTTTCACTTGAATAACTCAAGATGAAGCCAAAAGTGGTGATGCATGTTTGTAATCCCAGCCACTCAGAAGGCAGAGGCCGGCAGATCATGAGTTTGAGGACAGAGGCAATCTGCGTAACTTAGCAAAACCCTGACTCATGATAAAAAAATTTTAAAAGGGGACAGGGATTGTAGTTCAGTGGTACAGAGCTTGCAAGGTATGTGCAAGGGACTGGGTTCTCAATTACCCAGTACCAGGAAAAAAAAAAAAAGAATTAATTATATGGTAATACATCCTATATAGGACAACAGATTGATAGCTTGTTAAATTGAGGCAATTACCTAACAACAACAATAGTAATAATGGCATGATTGTATGTTCCTTCAGAGTACTTGAGAGTGTAGGAAATCAGGAAGATTTACGCATTAATCTGAAGAGTTTTATTATTTATTCTCAATGGTGTTTTTTATTTTTAGCTGCTTGCTTGTTTTTTATGGAAGGTTTTAATTCCTTTTACTATTTTATAAGTGTTTCTCTTAACTACAGTTTTAGATAAGAGTGAGATTCAAACCTTTTAATAGTTTGAAGGTTTCCTTCTCTGCTTTAACACTGGTAATGCATAAAAGTTCCAATGTGAGCAATCCAAAGAAAAGCAAATTAAAGAAATAATCTTAGCAAGCTTGGAACTTCTTTAAATTAAAGGAACCATAATATTGTGACTTTCCAACTACTTTCTTACATCACTTTGTGAGGGAGAAGGATGTAAAAAACACACGAACGCACAAAAATAAGCATGCCCACATACACACACACAAATTCTTGCAGCTTTTTTTTTTTTTTTTTTAACTTTAAGGGATATAGGGCAATTCGGCCTGGTCTTTAGACTTCACTCTAGGAAATGTCCTTGTAATTAATTTTCTTTTGCTTATTTTTTTTTAATTAAAAAGACTTTCTATTGGCAACAACTTTCATTTTACTAATTCAAGTCTTAGTAGAATGCTTTAAAAGTGATTCAATATATTCTACTAGGTTAAAACTCTTCTCTGACTTTCAAAAAAAACCTTAATCTCCCCTGGAAACTCATCTTACTTTTTCTCCTGAGTCACACTCTCTGGAGGAACACATCACTGACTGTACAAAATGATACCTGCATAAACACATTTGGTTTTTTTTTTTTTTTTTTTTTTTTTTGATGAAGTAGAAGCCTTCTTGTTCCACACAATCAAGAACACAAGGTGACTACTTTTTTGAAGGAACTAAATTCAATAAAATAGTAAAACAGTTATTGTTCAACAGTTTTCATTCCTACTTTGATCAATGCTTTCTATCTATGCTGCTATACACAAGTACATTGCATAATCTGAGTGCTGATTTCAAATCAAAGAGTTCCAGATCTAGGTGAGACAAAGAATTGGAAGCCTACCAAGTTGGAGACATGGCCCTGAATTTGAACAATCAGCCAAGTAAAGGTCAGATAATGGAAGGTTAAAAGCTTAGACTTTGACCTCAGCCCTGTGTTTGTGCCCTAGCTACATGATTCGATGGATGTTTAAGCTTTAACAAGTTGCTTCATTTCTCTGATGTGAACTATAAGATGAGGATAATAATGACCCTACCTCAAAAAATTGTGAAGATCAAGAAAAAAATACTTATAAGTTGCTATAGCTTGAATACTTGTCTCCTCCCAAACTCACACTGAAGTTTAATTACTCCAGTGTGGATGAAACCAGTGCTGTTATGAAAAAGTGAGTTCAGCCCTCTCTTACCCTCTGTTCCCCTTCCTCCTTCCATACTGGGCACTGCAGCAAGAAGGCTTTCACCTGATGCTGGCTGCTCAGTCTTGAACTGCTCAGTTTAAGGAACCATAAAAAATAAATTTATGTTCATTATAAATTAGTCAATGGTATTTTGTTATAGCAGCATAAAACAAAGATATAAGATGGTTAACTTATAAAGCCTGCATTATGCTTTCATTGGCCCAGTTTATAGACAAGGGAATGTATCTCAATCAATGCTCAAAAGAATCCTGTGAGGTTGGCCTTGTTATAACAATCTCTGCCTTATTTTATAGACAAAGATTGAAGAACAGAGGGTTTGGGTAACTTGCTCAAGGACACAAATAGTCAGGGCCAGAGACAAAACGTGAACCTGGGAAATTTGGCTCCAGAAATGGTCTTCCTAACCACTACACCATCCTACCTTTCATAGTCCTTTGTTGTGGGTGGTTGTTTGAAATGGAAGTACATCTGTGATTAGAATTGGCCAGTAAATGGACAAATGGAGGATGTAGCAACAATGAAGCCAGGCAGAAGTCACCATTAGGACCCAAACAGGCAGTATTTGCTTTTATGTTTGACATGTCAATACAAAGACAGATAACAGACAGTAGGTGCTTTGGTTTGAAAGTGTTCCCCAAAGTTCATGTGCTGGAAATGTAATCCTCACTGCAATCATATTGAGAGACGATATCTTTAAAAGGTGATTAGTTCATGAGGGCAGATGGTAATGGATTAATGCCATTATCAAGGGAGCAGGTTCACGATGAAAGAATGACTTTCATGCTCTTCCTCCTCCCATGACCCCCCCCCATCTCTCTCTCTCTCCCTTGAGCTCCCACCTTCCACTGTAAGAGACTAAAAGGCTCTTGCTATATGTGGGCTCTTCAATCTTGGCTTATAATCCTTGAAAACTGTAAAAAATTAATCTGTGTTCTTTATACATTATCCGGTCTCAGGCATTCTGTTATATAGTAATACAAGATGGACTAAGACAGTTGGCTGAGATCCAGGGAATACTAAAAGGATCTAGGTGACACTAGCCTCTGTTTGGGGTCCAGTACTCACAGAACAAAGCTTCAAAGCAAGGTATAGAGATGCAGGTAAGCCTTCAGCTACAGAATATGGGAGGTCTTGTTATTACTTTGAACTCTAGGTCTAATAGGTGAGGAAAATGACTTGATACATATAAGATATCCACAGACCCTAAGGAAAAAGAAATCAGGCCGGGCATGGTGGTGCACATCTATAATGCCAGCAACTCAGGAGGCAGAGGGAGAAGGATTGCAAGTTCAAGACCAGAAGCAGCCTATGTAACTTAGCAAAACTGTGCCTCGAAATAAAAAGTAAAAAAAAAAAAAAAAAAAAAAAAAAAAAAAAAAGGGCTGGGGATGCAGCTTAGAGGTACAGCACTTGCAAAGCATGCAAGCATGAGGCCCTGGGTTCAACCTCCCAGTACTGTAATAAAAAACTAGGAAAGAGAAATAAAGGCAAAGATGAGCACAATCTAATTCAAGGCATGATCCATAAGTGCCAAGGTTTGTCGAAACTGATCCTATTACCAGCAAGAGATTTTGAACAGTCTTTCCACTGATGAGAACATGATGATGGTTACACACTTATGATATTAGTCTGGATGTGCTTGGTTGATTTTGCTTGATAGGAACATGACACATGACTCCAGATGGGACACAAGAGATTATGCCGGTCTGAAGCTTCTTTTTCCTAAACCTCTGAGTGGCTGCATCCATTTGCACAACTTCCACCCCTTCTTCTTAAACTGGACAGTGGTTTAAGGTTGTGATATCGTAAATAAAATTGCTTTTAACATGGTTCTGCTCTCTTGAAAGGTTTTTCCTTCAATGAACTGTTGGTTATATGGCACAACAGTCCTAGGATCAGTTTGCATGTGATTTCCCTCATACTGTCAAATAAGTAGCAAAACCCTTCTTTGATTACTACATAGCAGCTAAAAAAAAAAAAAAACAGCAGCAAAAGTGAACATCTTTACCCAGTTTATATTTATATCTAAGCTATTCATCTCCTCTCTTCTTTTCTGTACTCCTCCCCTCCTATTCTCTTTTCTCCTTTCCTCTTATGGTCTAAATGGGACTTGTGAAGACCAACAACCTATTTACATGCACTTATCCATGTGTTCTATAGAGCAAACAAGCTGTAGACAGTCAGCACCAAAACCTGGGACAGCTCCTTTCCCTGGGGCTTCCCAGTCTGGTTCCCAGCTGTAGTTTTACAGTAGAGCTGACATTAGCGGTTAGGAGGTTCTCCAAATTCCCATCCTCACTGTGACTTTTAACATCAGAATTGAGTTGAGCCGTTAAACTTATCTGCTGTAATATTTTCAGAGCTTTCAAGGTCTAGTAGTAGACAAATGGAGACAAGTAAAGACTCACAGGAAGCTTATTTGATCATCGTCCAACCCTAACGCAGCATTCACAAATCTAAGACTCTCCACTAACATTTGTTAATCTTATAATTCCCAGACAGATGCTTGGGTACACTTGGAATCACGGAGGTGATGAATAAGGAATAATAGCCTCTACATCAACATTTTGGGGTGCATTCTGATCTGAGCAGAGCTTGTTAGGCTGGTTCCTGGAATATCCCTCTACCACTAGGGCCTTAGTAAGTTAGGTTCATGGTTCCACAAACTTTCAAGGGGACAGCATTTTCAAGGGCTCCAACACTGTTCATACAAATCTTATAAACTTAAGCTTCTAGCATTATCTGAGCATGTGTCATGACATAGCCTTTGAGGTCTGGCATATTTTTGGTAGTATCTGGGATTTCCCTCTAAGATTCATATGTTCTTTGTAGGCATCCACAAGAGTCTGAGTCTGAATGTGGTTCAAAGTCAAGAATTTTCACATTTTAAATATAATTTTAAATAGTCAGTGTGCTTTAGAGAAACTTAGGGATCAAGTTTAGACATTTCAGGGCAGCTCTAAAAGGTACTCTGATTTGGAAATGGTGATTTCTCAAGATCTAACAAAGAGCACTGAGTAATTACAGACTAGTCACTAGTCTGCAACTGATGTGTTCTAACTCATGGAGAATTTCATGACCCATCTCAATGGAATTCCAAGCATATAATTTTTCATGTGTTATCAGAACAATTATGCTTGAAGATTTTTCAGATTTCTCAGGTTAGGGTCTAACATCTCATTATATTTTATATATGTGTATGATTATTAAGTAAAGATATTTATGTATATAAATATATCTAAATAGATATGTAAAGAGTTCAGCTGGTGTGAACCTCCTAGGCTAAAGAAACTTCCTAAACTAATAGCTTCCTCAATTTTAATATGTCAGCTGAGACGAGACACAGATTCAATTAAGTGATCATGTTTAAAGAAATTCAGAAATGGGAAACTAGGACCATCAGTTCAAGAGAGCTAAGTAAGTTTATATTTACAGGTTCAATGACTCAGGGTTGCCAGTGGCATAAAGCCACCTGTAAGAGTGGGCCTTGTTTGGCCATTTTTGAGTTGAAGAAGGAGACCGTTTATCAACCTCTGAAACTCTAAGGAAACTCTGGACCTGCATTCTCATGACCAAGGTAAATATGTCTTTAGAGGTACAGTTGCTGGTGAATCAAGGAATTTTACATGAAATGATAAGCTCCTTGCAGGGAGGGGGAATTGTGTCTCAGTTGTTCAGTATTTAATTACTGGATCTTAGAACATGTCTGTCTCGCAGTCAATGCTCTCCAGCACACATGTCAAGAACCCTAAACTAAACAGATATGGCCAAAGAAGGCTTAAAACTTCAGAAGTGCCAGATACAGCCTATTCCTTGGAATATTTTATTAGCCTCAAAATCCTAAAGAAAGCTTGTTAAAATATTCTGTGCCTCTACTCAAAGATTCAGATTTAATACATCTAGAGTGGAGTTTTAGACCTATTTATCAAGCACCCTGTGAGGTTGAGTCTGAAGCGATTCATAGTTTGACAACTACTGAACTAATACGTCCAGAGACAGAATTGAGTAGCCTCTAGTCCCAGAACTAGGGGCCAAGTTGAATTGATCTCCACAGGCAATGAGTACAAGGTGCTGGCTCAGCTCCCTCCAGACCATCTCTAAGACAGTCTCATCTTCTGAGAATACACAGAAGTCCATTTGAATTCAAACAAATACTGTAGAGAACCTATGCTGAAAGAAGTGCCTCAAGTAAAGATAGAGAATATGAATTTTTCTAGCCATGTCATTTTAAAGGAAATCATCTGGATGGTGGGTTGGACAGTGGTTTTGTTGTTGTTAGGTGCCTTCAAGTTGGGTCCAACTCATAGGAACCCTATGTACAACAGAATGAATCAGTCACCAAAACTGTGTCATGCCCTGCACTGTGTCAGTGCTTCTCTGCTATTCATAGGGTTTTAAGTGGCTGATTGTTTCAGGATTGTTTTGGGAATGGGCTTCCAGGACTTTCTCACATTTTTGCAGAGCTGGGGATGGAACCCATAGCCTCAGAGAGCACAGAGCAGGACTACCAACTGAGCTAAAGCCCAGCCAAATCTCAGACATGTATTTCAATGTGTCTGTGATAATATAATTATCTGGTTTCATATCTATACATTATATTCTTTAAGTGATGAGAACTTGGTATGGACAGCATTATATCAAATCAAATTTGTTGTTGTTGCTAGGTGCTGTCGAGTTGGTGTCCAACTCATAGCAACCCTATGTACAACAGGTGAAACGGCATTGTTAGTGCTTCTTTGCTATTCATAGGGTTTTCAATGGCGGATTGTTTTTTGGGGGTGGGTTGCCAGGTCCTTCTCCCAAGCCTATAGCACCTGGTTCTAGAAGGTGGTCTCCCACTGAAGTACTAACCAGACCTAACCCTGCTTAGCTTCTGAGATCTGACAGGATCAGATGCCACACTGGTATCGCTGAAGGCAAAACAAATTTACTGAGAGGCAAATATTTCACTAGTATTTATGAGTTCCCACTGTGACTGGGTGAACCGGAAGATGCATTCAACACCACCACTAATATTACCCACCTCTACTTGATGGGAGAGGAGAAGTGAAATGTTTCCTAGAAAATAGCAAGAACCTCCTGTCAGCTATAGAGATACCAACAGATTCCAGGTACTTTTATTGAAGCATCACATATGAGGTACTTCCATTTGAAGTCACTAGCCTATATTACGTGGTAGAGACCATATAGCACAATGGCACGATGATTGTGATCCTAGATTTTTATTCCAGAGACCCCTAGATCGATGGTTTTCAACATTTTGGCACAGGGTCAAGTTTCATAGAAGACAAATTTTCCACAGAGCTCAGTCATAATGCAAGCACTGGGGAGCAAACAGAGGTGAAGCTTCACTCACTTTCCTGGTGCTCACCTCTTGCTGTGCAGCCCTGTTCCCAGCGGGCAACAGACTAGACCCTAGGGACTCCTACCCCAGAGAGCTGCAGAAAGAACAATTAGGAAATGAAATTTCTCCTATAGGAAGTGTTGTAGTCACTTTAACATTTTCTATGTATGCACTGAAAACTCCTGTATATCTCAAATTTATTTGAGGTTACGGTGTCTTTGAATGCTTTTATAACTCTTTTGGGTTCCAATATGAAGCTTCATGGGATCTCAAGGATGATAAGAAAGGAAAAGAATTAATGGAAGTATGATTTATGGAAACCGACTGACTACAAAGATGGTCTTGGCCAGAGTGGCTGAATGTGTGTAGTCAGTGTATGGCAGTTAAGTAATACTCTGCCAGACTTGACCTCTGTTTGAAATTCTGGTGTTTGAAATTCCATAAAGAGTAAGTACGTGGATCTAGAACTCAAAAATAATGTCAGAGCTTCAATAATTCCATATTTAATCTACAAGATGAAGATCATCTTCTAAAATCAAATAGGGCTAAAGAATTTCCTGAAAATTGCAGATGGATTTGGATGGCCTGTCAGCAACTATTGCTCTAATAATGCCAAATAACAAACATTAATAAAACATCAGTGATATATAACAATAATCATTAATTTAATTCATACAATGCAGACCTATTGGAGATTAGCTAAACCATACTAGACTTGGATGGATGGTTCTTCACATGTCTCCCAACCTCCTTCTGAGACCAGCTAACTATCCTGGCAATGTTATTCTGGTAAATACAGCAGAAGTACAAAAGATAAAGTGGATACACACAAAATCTACAGGGCCTAAGTTCCACACTGGCAGAGTGGACTTCAGTTTGATTCTATGGTCCAAAACAAGCCCGATGACCAATCCGAAAGTGAAGAGGTGAGGAGATAAACCATAGCCTTTAATGGAAGTGAACCATCATATGGCAGAGAAGGTGAATATAGGGAAGTGAATCATGACTTTCCTAAGAGATACTCAACAAACAGAACAAATGACCAGCAGACCACAACGGGACTCTGCATAGACATGAAGATGACCAGCACACCTGTCCTTCTATGTGCAGCCTACTTCTGCAAAATGTGTCACCTTCATATGATACCTGGCTTTTGTTACTACTGACTCCAGATCAAGAAGAATGAATATTGAATTAAATCTCTTTCAGTCAGTGCTTACCTTCTGAAGTAGTTCTACAAAAATGACACTAATGGCTGTCCTTCCTCCTAAACATTACTTTTAAAATTCACTTAGCATATTATTAATAATTGTGAATAAATAAAAATACAGAAGGTACTTCACAAATAATTTACTTTTCAGACACAGAATGGTGCTCACTAGTTATTTTACAATAATTACATAGGGAAGGAATAACAACCTCTCTGTCTTTGCCAGACTTTAATGATCTGACCATCTGGGTGTGGATTGTATGAACTTGGAAATTTCTCTTTAGAGATTTCCAAATGCATTAACTTTTAGGGGCTTGGCAGTAACTGTAGAAACAATTGTGTTGTAACTACCAAGTGAGAAAGCTAGTCTATCTGTTGATTACTTAGAAATTACTATAAAATTAAAAGAAACTCAATAGGGTCCTGGCAACTCTGCCCCTTGTATTTTGAATATGGTCTAAGTCTGTTCAAATTGCCTTTACCCAGTAATAGTAAAAATGGAGTTTCTTTTAGAGTTGAAGGAATTAAGACACTTGCCCTTTCTTTAATTTTTGGATCACACTTTAAAGACTGTCATGTGTCTTCACAAATTTTCTTACTTGTTTTTCTCTTTCAAATGTCTGCCAGAGTATGTTATCTCAGAATATTTAATGAAGTACAACTTAGCAGTTATTCTTAGTTATTATCTTCAGGTTAAATTGGTACACACACAGCAAGCTAAAACCTACTTCAGGTGTGTGTTTGTAATTTCCTTCCTTCCTTCCTTTTTTTTTTTTTTTTTCTCAGTATTGGGAGGCTGAACCCAGGGCCTCACCAATACTTTGCCAGCTCTCTATCACTGAGCTGTACCTTCAGCTCCTTTTCTATTTATTTTATTTTATTTATTTGTTTGTTTGTTTGTTTGTTGCAGTATTGGGGTTGAACTCAGGGCCTTGTACATGCATGCTTTGCAAGGGCTGTACCACTGAGCTGCATTCCCAGCCCATTTTTTTTAGTTTTTGAGACAGCGTCTCCCTAAATTACACAGACTGCTTCTAGTCTAGAATTTGCAATCCTGGTGCCTCTACCTCCCGAGTTGCTGGAATTACAGGCATGTGCCACCGAGCCTGACTCTCCTTTTTAATTTTTATGCTAAGACAGGTCTTGGTAAGTTAAGCAGGCTGCCTCTGGCCTCAAACTTGCAGTAGTCCTGCCTCAGCCTCCTAGAGTCACTGAAATTACAGGCAGGTGTCACCACATCCCGAAGTGAGTTTGTTTTTAAAGTTAGCAAGTGCATGCACTCCTTTGACACTTGTATCTCACCCTCTTCAGCATTCTAAAAACAAGGATATACCAAGGAAATAAAATCAGTCAATGCACTTCAAAAAGTGGACATATTTTTCAAAATATAGACATCATTAAGGAAAAATAAGATATATATTATGTTGGTTGCCTGGATTATCAATGACTATTATTAGAAAATATATCTGCCTATTCAGCTTTACTTTACCCACAGCATCAGTAGTCAAGAAATCAAAAGATGCATTGCATTGGGAAAAGCTGTTGCAAAAGATCTCTTTAAAGTGTTGAAAAGTAAAGATGTCACATTGACTCATGCCATGGTACTTTTTACATCACGTGCTTGTGAAAGCTGGGTGTTGAATAAGGGAGAGAGGAGAAGAATTGATACTTTTGAATTATGGTCCTGGAGACAAGTAATGGATATATCATGGACTGCCAAAAGAACCAACCGATCTGTCCTAGAAGAAGTACAACCAGAGTGCCCCTTGGATGCAACGATGGCTACACTATGTCTTACATATTTTCAATATGTAGTCAGGAGGGACTAATCCATGCAAAAGAACATAATGTTTGGGAGAGTGGCAGGTCAGTGAAAAAAAGGATGACCCTCAACTAGATGGATTGACACAGTGGCTGCAACAACGGGCTTACACATAGACTGTGTGCACAGCACACTGTGTTTCATTCTCTTGTACATAGGGTGGCTATGAGTTGGACCTGACTTGACAGCACCTAACAACAACAAGAATACAACTAATCTCACAAGGCATATAAATTCATAAACACTTGTGGACATCATTAAATAAAACTTTGGTCATTTGATAATCCCTTTTATTTTTCTAAGTAAGGTATGCCTCCTAGCTTCCAGAGAAAGAAGTAATGCTCCAAAGGACACTTCCTCTAACATGGCAGCTAAACAAATGCAAGCTGTCCCTAAAAAGGAAAATAATATGAGGGCTTTTCTGACATTTTAATACTTCTTAAAGTGTTAGACCTTCAAAACTTTCCACAGATAAGACATTGTAGATATCCAAACAGAAATCATAGTTATAAAATAAATTTATCATTCCAAGTAGCCACCACCTAGACCAGTGGCTTCCAAACTTTTTTGACCATGAAATGGTAAAATACACATTTACTATCATAATATGGTATGTGCATATGCATTCCCTCAAGTACACAAACACACACACACACACACACACACACACACACACAAATAAGTTCAGGAAACGTTTACCCTGAATATATAAGATGTGCTCTGGTATTTTCATCTCTTTTATTTCATCGTGCTTTCAAATACTGATGGAAATGCACTACAAATGATTGAAGAGATTCCTAACAGTTTCTGGCACACTGTTTCAATAATGGAATAGATGTCAAAGTCTAGATTCCCAGGAAATCATACTCCAAGGCAAAATTTTAGTGCTTTGGGGGTTTTATCTCAGGAAAGCAAGTGTGAAAGGAAAAGAAAAGGCAAAAAGGAAGAACATATATTAGATGATGCCTTACTGAGCTAGCTACAACTTCACAAGAAAACATAACTGGTTGCCTATTTACAAGTAAAATACATCTCCAGAGTGTCCACAGGCACCATTACATCTTGGAGGCATCTCTTGCAAGGGGTAGAGGAGGAAGGCAAGCTATTGACTGCAAGTCTTTCCTGTCTATAGCCTCCCATTGATCAGAAGGCATCCCATTTCATCTCCTTGCACATTTCTGGATTATATCACTGCATTGGTCTGGGCACTCTCTTCTAGTAACATCAGACCTGGGCCAAGATTGCTGGGGCACTTGGAATGGCAGAGATGCCCACAACTGCACATCCAAGGGAGCCTGAGACACCATGAGATGACAGAATGTACATGCAGCTAGTACTTGTTTTTAAGTTTCATTGAGTCAGGTCCAACTCATAGTGATCCTATAATGACACTAGTTGTCACCATTTTCTAACAAGGAAGTGGGACTAGTAGCCAAAGCCCAGGAATCATATAGAGCTGAGCTAGGGAGGTCCCCAAATCAGGGCCACTATATTGGGGAAAACACAGATCTTGGAGCTGAATAGATCAAGGTTCAAATCCTTACAGCTTCTACTCCCTAGCTCTGTGATATCTGTGTAAATTGCTTTGTTTCCTTAACAGGTAACACTAATATCCCTGCAGAACTGTTATAAAAACCAGAGGTAATATATGATTTCCTTCAAAAAAGGTGTTTCTCATCTTCTGTTAGGAGTATTTCCTAGTTTATTATCATTTATATTTTTGATGCTAGTATAAATATTACTTGTTTTGCTTTTTTGGTTTTTTTTTTTTTTGTTAATGCAATTAAATGGAAACACATCTTATTCCTTATTTCAGTGTTTTACTAAGTTTGATATCTGCTGTAGACTTTTTTATTTGCTCTGTATCAAGTTAATAAATTCTATTTTATTTTTAGTATGCTAAGAAATGGGGAGAGGGGTCAGAGTTTAGCTCAGTTGGTAGAGTGCTGCTCCACACTCTCTGAGAATCTGGGTTCAATCCCCAGCACCACAAAAACAGGAGAAGGAGGTGGCTATCTACTCCCAAAGCAATCATGAAAAACAATCAGCTACTGAAAACCCTATGAGGGTTGCTATTAGTTGGACCTGACTGGACAGCACCTAACAACAACAACAAAAATTTTACCATGTATAAATGTTGAGTTTTATTAAATGGTTTTTCAGAAACAACTGACATAATTTTATTTTGTCCTTTGATCTATTAACATGGAGAATAACATTAATTGATTTTTCTAATTTTTTTACAACTTTGCCCTCCTAGGACAAATACAACTTAGTTGTAATACATTTTTCATTTTACATACTGTTATATTGGCTTTACTAATATTGTGTTTGAGATTATTGTGAAATATTACATTTTTTACTGCATTTTCAAATAATTTCTATACATTCAGAATTTTTTTCTTTAGATGTCCAGTTGAATTGCATGGTAAAATCACCTAGGCATGGATTCTTTTCTGTGGGAAGGTCTTTATCTAACTATGAAATTTATTTAGTGAGCATGATTTTCATACATTTTATTTCTTCTTGGGTGAGTTTTAATAAGTTACATTTTTTTAGGAATTTTTCCATTTTATATATAGTTCCAAATCTATAGTATGAAATCATTCATACTATTCTTTTATGGGGGATTGGGGTTTAGCTCAGTTTAGCTTAGAGTGCTTGTTCTTCATGCTCTGAGGCCCTGGGTTTGGTCCCCAGCACCGCAAAAACAGAAGGACCTGGCAGCCCACTCCTGAAACAATCAGCCATTGAAAACTCTATGAATGGTAGAGAAGCACTGACATAGTGCTGGACATGACACAGCATTAGGAAATGTTTTGTTCCATTGTACATAGGGTCGCTAGGAGTCAGATCCAACTCGATGGCACCTAACAACAGTTCTTTCATTATCTCCTTTAACACTGGAAGTTATCTCACCTTTTTCATTCTTTGTATTGTCTGTTTATATGTCTATTTTTTCTTGATTTTGTCAGTTTTATTAGTTTTTCCAAATGAACAAATTTTGTTAGCTTGTCGTTTCAATTCTGTGCTTATTTGGAATTAAGTTAATTTCTTTTTACATCTTCATTATTTCCTTTTTTCCAAAATCTTTGAGGTGTACTTTACTATCCTCTTCCTATCTCCCTAAGATGGATGTATTACTCACAAATTGTCATTCTTTGTTTTTGTTTTAATTATTAAAAGTTATAATTTCTAATTGCTGCTTGTTTTTGCATCTCATAGTATTTTATAGTATTTTCACTATCATACTATTCTATACATGTTCTATTTCACTGATTCCTTTCTTTGACCCAAGATTTACTTACAAATATGTCTTAAATTCTCCATATGTGGAGTTTCATTGGTTATCTTTCAGTTTTTGAATTCTAGCTTAACACCACTGTGTTCTAAGACTGATAGGGAACTTGGAAATTTCACCGTGTACTTATACAGAATACAAATTCTGCATTGTGAAAGTACCATATCTCTATCTCTATCTATATATCTATATATGGCAAATCATATTATTTGCACATTAATTTTTCTTACTGAATTTTTATCTTCCCATCACTTGCTTTTTGAGAGGAATATTAAAACCTCCCTCTTATAATTATTGATTTTTCTCTTTCATTTCTCTATTTTATTTGATTAATTTTGAGATTTGTTATTAGGTTCTATTCATCCTACCTTTTCCTTCTTCCTTTTTCCTCTCTCTGTTAGATTTTTTTACTTTGCTATGACAAAGACCTGAGAAGAAAAACAACTTAAAGAGATGAATGATTTATTTTGGCTCACAGTTATAGAAGTTTCAGTCTAAGTTTGGCTGGATCAATTGTTCCAGGCCTGTAAGGAGGCAGAATATCATTTCAGCAGAAATATGTAGCAGAGGAGGCTATTGACACCACAGCAGCCAGGAAACAGAGAGGGGAGAAGGGGTAGGGGACAGGGTACATGTTACAGGGCATGCCTTCGGGGACCTACTTCCTCCAATAGGCCCCATCTCCTACTTTTCACCACCTCCCAATAATGCCATCATACCATGTACCCACTAAGGCATCAAGCCGTCATTTTGTTGACAGCCTTCAAGATCCTATCATTTTCCAGAAGCCCATCATCTGGCAACCAAATCCCCAAAACATGAGACTGTGTGGGACATTTTATACCATAATACTCTCATTTCTTGCCTTGTTAAAATTGATTATTTTTTCATTCCTGTTTTACTCTATCAGCTTCAAAGTTGTTTTTATTCCTTTAGTGATCTTCCCAGAAATTAGAACATATATACCATAAAAATCAGTATCTTTATCTCGCTTTCAAGCAACATAATTTCAACTTTAGTCACTCTTTTCCTAATTTAAATAATGTTTTCCATTATTTTAGTTTTTCCCTATTCTTAACCTCATCTTTGTTTAAATTTCCCATTATCTTATCCTTGCTCATCATTTCTTATTGCATACCAGATTTCCCATCAAGATCATTTTTATCCTCCCTAAAATATTTTCCTTTAGAAATCTATCTTTTAGAAAGCACTTCATTCATATTCTTTTGATAGAAACAGTTAAGGCTTCCCTGAGAATGTTACCTTGTTTGTGACTATGTGGGATCATTGTACTGACGTAAAAATTTTTAATTGGCAATTTTTTTCTCTTAGCACATTGAAGATATACCATTTTACTGGCTCCAGCTTCCCTTATTATTGTAAGAAAATAGTCATCAACCTTTTCAGTTAGTTTGTTCCTTCTAAGTGCTTGAAGATACTTTCCTTGTCTTTGGTGTTTTATAGTTTCAGGCTAATGTGTTTTGTGAAGATTCTTTTTGAGTAACTGCTCTGGATTCATTGGGATTTATGTGTCTGAGTATTTGTGTCTTTCAATAAGTCGGAAAAATTCTCAACCACCATCTCTTTAAATACTTCCCATTCTCCTTATTATCTCCTTATGGAAGTTCTATTATGCTTATGTGAGATATTCTACTGTCTCTTTTGTGTCTCAATTTCTTACATATTTTCCATCTATTAGTTTTTCTGAGTGGAGAATAATGGCATTTATGATTACCTATATGACACAGAAGCCTGCAGCTGTAGCCCTGTGGCATCTGATCCCGTCAGATCTCGGAAGCTAAGCAGGGTCAGGCCTGGTTAGTACCTGGATGGGAGACTGCCTGGGAACACCAGAAGCTGTAGGCTTGGGAGAAGGACCTGGCAACCCCCTCCCAAAAATCAATCTGCCATTGAAAACCCTATGAACAGCAGAGAAACACTGACAATAGTGTTTCCCCTGTTGAACGCAGGGTCACTATGAGTCGGATACCGACTCAATGGCACCTAACAACAACAACATATGACACAGGCAAAGTGCCTTTGTCTCTGACCTCTGTGGGCTGCCTTTCCCTCCTTAATAATTCAATGATAGAGAATCTGCCAGTTATTAGTTCAGTAAATGTCCTGTGGATGAAAGTAAAATTTAGAAATAGTTTAGCCCTCTGGATTTGTGCCTTCACCTACCTAGAAATTAGCCTGATAAATCCTTAGTTTATTGCCAGTTCATTTGTGCTATTAACCACCATTATATAACATTTTAGTAGTTTTTTGAGGGAAGATTTGCTTGGGCATCTGGCCTCTTGTATTACTACAAACAGAAGGTGATATTGTGCGTGTAAATTATCAGGTACAGACCAAGCTGAACACTGCTTGTAGCTATTCTTCTTACCTTTTGTCCCTCATAAAAGCATCATATATGGAAAAAAATGATGAGTATGTTTTTAATGGGCAAGGAAATAATTCTTCACTGGGTTTCCATATAGAATGTGCTAATACCTGAATTCTAACAATCTGAACCAGAAAAATAAAAAGCTATAGTCATATATATGTTCCATGGCTCTCTAATAGTAAGAGAAAAAGAGAGAAACTGTTCAAGTTTGAAAATAATAGCTTTGATCATGCAAAACACAGTGAATAGTAGAAAAAATACAGAGATCAAATTATACAGCAAATTTTCTAGTAAAAGCAAATGAAAAACTCTTTTTCACATAAATGATAAATATCAGTTGGTTAATGTAAAATTAAGTGTTTTGTGGATGTGTGGTCATATCTGATCAAAATCTCAGTGTCTGATGAATGTTGCTGATTCTGTATGCAGGAATAGGAAAGAGTTGTGACACCATAATTTCAGAACTTCTAAACCACACAGGGTCACTGTGAGGATACTGCCCATGAAAGTCATCATGATTCTAAGTCATAAAAGTAAATATGATTATGCCTGCATGCCAATACCTCTTTCCTATTATCTCTTGCCAAGTTTGTACTGATGAAACAATGTACTGATGTAACATTCTCCACATTCATCTCATTGCTAACATACCAACCACATGACTAGCTTTTGGAATGTCAAAATGATAGCAACATTTTACACTTCTTCAAGGAAGATGTCATATAGGGACCCAAATTGCAGCTTCATACTATTGCCCCTTTTCAGATGTGAAGATATGATTCCAAGGACAGCAGTACTTCAGAAAGGTTCTATCTATAGAACGGACTCAATCATGATGGAATAGTTCTTTTATTTGTTTGTTTTGCTTTGACCAAATATTTTATATGGATCAAAGTTACTAAAATCCTACATTCTCATAGCTCTGAAATGCAAAGGAGTTATCCATCCTACAGAAGGATATCAAAGTTCAAGAGTGTTTAGCTATTTAAGAGTACTTGGATTATGATTCCAAGTGTGGGAAATATAAGGAAAGTGAATCTGATGTCTCTACAGGTACATCATAATTCCATCCAAGATATTACCAGTAAAATAAGGGGACAGAAGCCATTCAAGAACAATCTGGACTCAGGAGGATGTATAGAGGACCATTTGTCTGCAAGTCCCTTGAATAAGCCCTGGGAGAGGAATTAATAACTGGGACTGACAGAGATCAAAGGGATGAAGGAGACAGAGTTCAGACACTTGACTGGCATGCATAAGACCTTTATCCTAGAGCATCAAAATGCAAAGGAAGGACCGGAACACCCTGTACAATCTGGAGCATTTACAAGAGGACAAATGTTGTTCATTAAACTGCAGAGTGATGTTAGTCATGAAGGGAAAACATTAATCAAATATAATCATGTTACATTTCTGAGAAGCAGATATAAGCACTGATTTGAGGATGCCTGAATCTGCTTCAGTTATTAAGCATTAAATGTGCTGAAGATTAGGGAATTTAAATTATAAACCATAGAGACTCACAATTATTCTTGTATCAAACTAAAATAGGGGACATTATGGAGACCCAGTGTGTCTATATTTAAAGAGAGGGGAAAAAGCTAAGCATTTAAATGATTTCTTTCCTTCTTTGATAAAATACAAACTGAAAGCCAGGTCTGACACCAGAAAGCATTCCCTAAAGCATTTTTTCTAACCTATACTTTGGTTATTTACTCCCTAGCACTACTTACTAATTTTATTTGGGAGGGGGTACTGATCTTTTATTTGATTTTTATTACTGTATATTAATTATAGGAAGTAATTTCATTATGGCATTTCCATACATTCATATAATGTATTTTGATCATATTCACTCTGTCTATTATCCTTTCTTATTCTCCTTCCCCCAATCCTTTTCCAAATCCCAAATAGTCTCCAATTTACTTTTATGTCCTCCCCCCCCCCCGCCCAGATTCTCTATATGAGAGATAAGTGATACTTATTTTTATGAGACTGGCTTATTTCATTTAACATGATGATCTCCATTTCCATCTATTTTCCTGCAAACCACGTAATTTCCTTCTTCATGACCGAATAAAACTCCATTGTATACATGTATGACATTTTCTTTACAGATTTATCTATTGATCAGCACCTAGGCTGATTTCATAAATTGGCTATTGTGAAGAATGCAGTCATAAACTATGTAGGTATCCCCACAGTACATTGATTTTTATTATTTTGGATATATGCCAGAAGTAATGTATCTGTAGCCATACCACCCCAGTGTCCAATGTCATCTGATCTCGGAAAATAACCAGAGTAGGGCCTGGTTAGTCACTGGATGAGAGATCTCCTGGGAATACCAGGTGCTATAGCCTTGGAAGAAAGATCTGGCAGCCGAATCCCAAAACAATAAACCATCAAAACCCTGAGAAATAGCAGAGAAACACTGACATAGTGCAGGGCACATCACAGTGTCAGAGTGTTTCATTTTGTTATACATAGGGTCGCTATTAGCTAGACCCAACTGCATGGCACCTAACAACAACAACCACCTAGAAGTGATATAGCTGGATCATATTGTAATTCTATTTTTAATTTTTTGAGGAATTTCCAAACTGATTTTCATAGTGTCTGGACTAATTTACACCCTCACCAGCTGAGTATAAGGGTTTTTCTCCTGCATCCTCACCAACATTTGTTGTGTTTTGTTTTCTTAATGATAACCATTCTAGTTCATGTGAGACAGCACTTAAAAGTAATAAAAAATAGATAAAATGGACTTAACAGACATCTACAGAATATTTCATGCAAGAGCTACAGAATACACATTCTCCTCAGAAGCCCATGCAACTTTCTCCAAAGTAGATCACATTTTAGGCCATAAAATAAGCCTTAACATATACAAAAATATTGAAGTAGCTTCTTGTATCTTATCAGATCATAATGGAACAAATCTAGAAATCAATAGCAAGATAAACTATAGAAAATACTCAAACACCTAGAGCTTGAACAATATAGTTTTGAATGATCAGTGGGTTTTTGAAGAAATCAAGGGGAAGTTAAAAACTTCCTGGAATCAAATGATAATGAAAAAACATTTCAAATAATCTATGGAGGACAGCAAAGGCTATTCTAAGCAGGAAGTTTAAAGCTATGAGCACCTACATTAAAAAATCAGAGATCTCAAATAAACAACCTTCCGATGCACCTCAAGGTATTAGAAAAGAAAGAAGAGCCAAACACAAAGTTAGTAGAAGGAAAGAAATAATAAAGACCAGAGGTGAATTTAATGAAATGGAAACCAAAGGAATAATACAAATGAGAAATGAAAAAATAGTTGAGTTTTTTGAAAACATAAACATAATTAATAAACTACATACTATTGAGCCAATGGAATGGTATGGAATGGTAAAGCCATTCAATATAGTGGAACAAATAGGAATTGTGTATCTATTGCACACCATAAAGGTTCTAGGAGACAGAGAGATATAATAGACATTGTCCTTGCCACTGTACAAAACATTCCCTATAAAAAATCCATAAAATCTCTGAAAGGGGCTTTGTGTGATTACACATTCTCAAATCTAACCCACACTCAAATCTAATCCACATTCAGGTTTTGGCAATTCCTAAAAGGGAAAATAATGTTAGTTCACAATTCTAATTCACTCCTGTCTTTCAATGACTCCTTGTCCATAGGTGAACTGAATAAATATGATAATGAAGTGATAGAGAGTATTGATAACATTTCAGTTACAAGTGTTGATGACAAATGTGATGAATAATAGGTAATTATAATAGTAATAAATAAAATAATAAACCATTGCATTGTATTACTTTTATATGAGTAGTAGTTCCCCAAAACCAGCTATTGACTGTGAATCTAATCCATACACAATTCTAATCTTCTACATAGTAAGACCCTGTCTCAAAACAACAACAAAAACAGAGGCACCATGTCACACACCTCTAAGCCCAGCTATTCAAGAGCCAGAAGCAGGAGGATCACAAGTTTGAGGTCAGAGGCAGCCTGTATGACTTAGTAAGACTCTGTCTCAAAATTAAAAATTAAAAAGGGGGGGCTGAAGTGCAGCGCAATGGTAGAACACTTATCTAGCACAGGCAAGACCCTGAGTTCAACCTCTTAGTGCCCAACGGGAAAAAAAAATCAATTAAATGAAGAGCTAGTTCTTTGAAAAGATAAACAAAATCAAAATACCCTTAGCTAAACTAAGAGGATATTGTTGTTGTTGGGTGCCATCGAGTAGTATCTGACTCATAGTGACCTTCACAGGGTTTTCAATGACTGATTGTTTCAGGATTGTTTTCAGGAGTGAACTGCCACATCCTTCTCCCATTCTTGTGGTGCTGGGAATGGAACCCAGGTCCTCAGAAAGTGTAGAAAAGCACTTTACCAATTGAGCTAAACTGCAGCCCTTAGTAAGGGATTAAAAACTCAAATAAGTAAGATCAAACCTCAAAAAGGAAACATTTCAACTGATACCAAAACATACAACGGATCATTAGAGGTTATTATGAGCAACTATACACAAACAAATTTCATAACCTAGAGGTAATAAACAAATCTCTGGAAATATACACTTTACCAAGATTGAATCATAAAGAATTAGAAAACCTGAACAGACTAATAAGAATAATATTTAATGCATTATAAGCATCTCCCATTAAACACAAGTCCAAGACCAAATGGTTTCACTTCTGAGTTCTACCAAACATTTAAAGAGAACTAATACCACTTCTTTTTAAATTATTCTAAAAACTGAAGAAAGGAGAATTCTTCCAAATACATTTAATAAGGCCAAAATTACCCTGACACCAAAAACAGATAAAAGCACACATACACACATGCACAAAAAAATAAAATGAAATGAAAACTACAGGCCAATATCCTTGATGAGCACAGATGCAAAAGTCCTCAACAAAATACTTGCAAAATAAATCCAATAACATATTAAAAAATTATTCACCATGACTAAGTGGGATTTGTCCCAGGGATCCAAGGATGCTTCAACATATGCAAATCAATAAACATGATATACCATATTAAGGCAATAAAAGACAAAAAAATCGTATGATCATCTCAATAGATGAAGAAAGACATTTGATAGAATTCAGTATCCCTTTATGACTAAAGAAAGAACACTGAACAAATTAGGTATAGAAGGAATGGACATCAACATAGTGAAAGCCATAAATAAAAGATAATAGGTAACATTATAACAAATGAGGAAAAGCTAAAAGCTTCTTTTCTGTCTAAGATCTGGAACAAGAAAATGATGCCCCTTTTCATCACTTCTATTCAACCTAGTAATGGAAGACCTAGCCAGGGCAATTAGGCAAGAGAAAGAAGGAAAGGGCAAGAAAATTAGAAAAGTCAAATTGTCACTGCTTAAAGATGAAATAATCTTATATATTGAAAATCACAAAGAAAGCATCAAAAACTCCTAGAATTTTAATAAATTTAGCAAAGTCTCAGGATACAAAACCAACATGTAAAAATCAGTATTGTTGCTCTCCACCAACAGTGAACTACCTGAAATAGAATCAGCAAAGCAATCTTTTAGGTGTGATAGCTACAAAACTAACCAGAAAAAAAGTTTAACTCAAGAGGTGAAATCTCTACAATGAAAACTATAAATCATTGATAAAAGAATTCAGAGACACAAAAAATGGAAAGACATTTAATGTTCATGAGTTAGAATTACCAATTTGATTAAAATGTTCATATTACCCACAGCAATATTCATATTTAATACAATCCTATCAAAATATCAAAATACCAATGACATCCTTCAAAGAACTATAGAAAACAATAATCCTGGAAATTATATGTAACATGGTATTGGCATAAAGCAGACACATAGAATAATGGAACAGAACAGAGACTATAAAGGTAAACCTATGCATGTATAGGCAGCTGATTTTCAAAAAAGATGCTAAGAACATGCATCATAAAAGGCTATCTTCTTCAGTAAATGGTGTTGGGAAATGAGGCCTCAACATGCCGAAAAAGGAAATTAAACCCCTACCTCTCATCATTTACAAAAGTTAACTCCAAATGGATTAAGGAGTTAAATGTAAGATCGGCAACAATGAAATTACTAGAAGAAAACAGGAGGAACACTGCAAGACATTGAAATGGGCAAGGAATTTTTTAATAAGACCTCAAAAGCACAGGAAACAAAAGCAAAAATAGATAAATGGAGGCCACGCATGGAGGTGCATGCCTGTTATTCCATCATTCAGGAGGCTGAGCAGAACTGTGAGACTGAGGCCAGCCTGGGACATGTAATGGGCCCAAAACAGAAAGGGAAAATATAGACAAACAAGATTACATTAAATTAAAATTTTTTATATAGCAAAGGAAACATCACAATGAAGAGATAACCTACTGAACGTGAGAAAATACTTCACAAACGACACATCTGACAAGAGATAAATATCCGAAATATGTAAGGAACTATAAAAACTCAATATCAAAAAAATGGGCAATAGACCTAATAGACATTTCTCAAAAGATGATATACAAATATCCAATAAGTACATGAAAAATCACAGTATCACAAATCATCAGAGAAATACAAATCAAAACCACAATGAGATACTACTTTGCTTTAGTAATAATGGCTACTATCAAAATTAAAAAAGATAGCAAGTACTGATGAGAGTGTGGAGAAAAGGGAGCCCTTGAACACTGTTGGTGGGAATGTAAATTAATACAGCCATTATGAAAACAGTTTGGAAGTTGCTCAAAAAATTAAAATGAGAACTACCATATGGTCCACCAATCCCACCACTAGATATATATTCAAAGGAAGTGAGACCAGTATATACATCTTCACTCCCATGTTCATTGCAGCACTATTCATAATAGCCAAAAAATGTAAACAATCTAAGCACCTATCAACTGATGAATGGATAAAGAAAATGTGGTCCATATACACAGTGGATTACTATTCATCCACAAAAAAAGAATACTGCCACTTATGACAAAATGGATAAAACTAGAGATCATTGTGCTAAGTGAAACAATCCAGGCACAGAAAGGCAAGTACTGAATAATCTCACTGTATGCAGAAGATAAGCATCAATCTCATGGAAGTTGAGAGAAGAATGGTGGTTTCCACAATCTGGGGAGAGTAATAGGGAGGAAGAAAAGGGGAAAAGTTGAATTAAGCTACAGTTACATAGAAGTAAGTTCTAGTGTGCTATTGCACAGTAGACAGACTAAGATAATGCTTACTACTGTATATCTCTAAAAGCCAGAAGAAAGGACTTTCTTCATGTTTTCACCATAGAAATGATAAGTGCTTTAGGAGATATTTAACCTGATTTAAGCATTATACAATTTATACAGCTACTGAAATATCTCATGGTTCACCATTCTTATAATTTTATGCTTTAGGTGTCAGTTAAAGTAATTTTAATATACACACCTCTAAGCCCAGAACAGCCTTAACCTGAGACCACATCATTTAGCCCCTTTCTCTTTCTGGTACTGCTTCCCTCACTTCCTTGGAAGTTTTCTTCAAGGATGAACCTTCAATAAACCATGGATACCTCAATTTTTGTCTCAAGCTCTGCTTGTAGACACCCTACCTAAGATCCTATCTAAGATACTCTGATATCTGGCCCACCCAAAATCCCATTTTTCCCAACTTAGCCAGAGTCCATTTCTGTTTCTGACAATCAAAGTACTCTAATATACTGAGAATCCAGGAAAAAGAAGGAAAGGGAAGAGTGATCTATTGTTTAAAAAGCTCCACAGAAGAAAGTTTTGTTGGGAAAAACAGAAAAAAATAACCATGGCATTCTACTTCACTAGTACTTATTTCTGAAAATCTTCGGTCTTTCAGTAGTTTATATGATCTAAGAAAGAAAGAATTACATGCAAATTACCTTTATATCTTCTATAGCATGGACCACACCCCTTGCATAAAACAGATGCACAATATGAATGGATCAATTACACAGAGGTCACTGCCCCAAAGTAATTGTTATCCATCAAAAGATGGATTGGAAACAGAAAAATTGAAAATTAATTAATGTATTTTCCTTACATTGGTCATGTTAATTACAACTAACATTTACATAAAGATTTCAGTTTACAAAGCGCATCTACATACATCATTTCATTTATTCCTTACACCAATGCAAAGTGAGTTGTAACAACAATCCAATTTTATAAAGGAACCTCAGGGAGGTAGAGCCAGCCGTGCCCCAAATAGCACAGCTACTAAGTGTTGAATAGGAACATTTGATCATTTGATCCCAATCCTCTACATTTTCTATTACTAAATAGGACATCAGTGGCAAAAGAAGTCACTACTCACCCACACCCACAATTTGGCATTGTGTTTATTCATAAAAGACCTTGCTCTCAGAGAGCAAGTAGACTGTGGAGGTCAGAAGGTGTGTGCTCTGCAGCCTGCCAGTTCTTTCAAAAGGGATGTTAATAGTGGTAGAAAGGAAAGCCACAGAGGGTGCCTCAACTATCTGGAAAAGATAGCAGGGGGCACAGGGGAATAAAGAAAGCCAGGGTATATGAAGTGAGGGCGACCCCACCCCATTCAGAGCCTTCAGTTAGGGCTTATGTTCTCTCTCTATCTCCTGGGATCTATTGTTTCAGCTGCTGAGCACTTTAGAGTTTCTCCATCTGGAAAAAAGCAAAACCAATCCAATTTCCCTTCAATTATGTATTTTCACTCATATATTTTAAAACACCCTGCAGCCATAGCCCTGTGGCATCCAATCACATCAGATCTCGGAAGCTAAGCAGGGTCGGGCCTGGTTAGTACCTGGATGGGAGACCACCTGGGAACACCAGAAGCTGTAGGCTTGGGAGAAGGACCTGGCAACCCCCTCCCAAAGATCAATCTGTCATTGAAAACCCTATGCACAGCAGAGAAGCACTTTCAATAGTGTTTCCCCTGTTGTACAGAGGGTCACTATGAGTCAGATACCGACTCGACGGCACCTAACAACAACAACAACAACAATTTTAAAACACAATTAACCAGGGTTGTATATAGCCACTTCAGAACCAGGAGCCAAAACTTTTCCTTTTACCATTAGGAAAACATCTCCTACCCAAGGAAAGAGCCCTTCTTGCTTGTTTTCAAAGCCAAAAAGCAGAGAATGAGCACATGTCATTCATTGCAAATCTATACGCATCATCTGGGACCCATGTCTAGTGTTTGAGGTCCAAAAATACATGGAATCCCATCTCTGAGTAGCTCTTGAAAAAAAAACTACAAATCTGTTTGGAATTGTCTGCTGGCCAGAACATTCACATTCACTCTGATGGTGTCTGATTTTCCATTCTTTCCTTCAATAACATTTTTCTACCTGGGGCAATTGATTTCAAGCTATTTTACTACAGGGATGTTAGTGTTCATACCAGCTGGGGAAACGGGAAAACCTTCCCTGGCCATCAGCTTCCCTGGCCTGCCCACCAACCGTGAGGGCTGAGTGACAGTCACTATCTTGCCTAGCAATGTCCTCAATTTTAGACAGACGATTCTTCCAAGTAGAATCCCACACACAGAGAAGACAAAATCAACTGCCCTAATACATTTGTTCTCTGCCCAAGAATTTTAAAGCACCTTTCCAAGAACAAAAAAAAAAATGAAATCTCCCTCCATAAACAAAGTTTTATTGGCTGGTATTGTTACAGACAAAATAGCCTCAGTCACATAGATGCCTATGCTCTGATTTAAAGGTCCAAGGTTAAAGGATGCACCCCAAATCACCCAAGGATTCAGCAGTCAAGGGTAGAGTTTCTTGTCTACACACCTCTTTCCAGGTCTTGGGATGGTTGTTTTCAAATACTACTTTCTTTGAATAAGCTTGTAATTTATTCTTAAATCAAAAAAAATTATGTTGGTACTGTTGAGTGAGGTCCAACTTATAGCGACCTTCATAGGGTTTTCAACGGCTAATTGTTTCAGGATTGCTTCTAGAGTGGGTTGCCACATCCTTTTCCCATTTTTTAGTGCTGGGGATCAAACTCTGGTCCTCCAAGAGTATGGTGCAGTACTCTACCCCCTAATCTGAACCCCATCCCAACAGACAACTTCACCACTCCTCTTATCTTTCATGTGCTCTGTTTGCAAGTATATATATATATATATATATATATATATATATATATATGTATGTATGTATGTATGTATGTATGTATGTATGTATATATTCCTCCTTTCTTTCATTGTGAGAGAGTGTGAGGTTTAAGATAAGCTGCCCCAATAGGAAAGGGAAGACAAATTCAAAGTAGTATAAGTCAGAGGAAGACTGTATTTATGAGGTGTAACTCACGTGTGGGCTTTTAGGGGAACTATAAATAAATGCTAGTGCAATAATATAGAATGACCATTGAATTTTTATCACCAGTGGGAAAAATAGGGAAGGAAGTAATTTTCAGAGTCCAGAAGGAGAGAAAGTTGGGTAGAGTCTGCTATCTTCTGAAGAATAGTGACTTTGGGTAGAGGGACACAGAAGGGGCCACAGGAATACAACTCTGACCTCTCTATCTTCCCCTACCACAGAATCCTTCAAAGTCTTCCCTTTGACCAAACCCCCCAAAAAACCTGAGGAACTGAGAGCCTTATTGATGTATTCCAGACAGGGTAGCCTTTCAGGACTGATGATTTTGGTGGGTGCTTGTGATTCTGAGAACAGATAATAACAAAATCATTAATGGTATGTACCAGGCACAAGAACTTCGTTTCTTCAACCCCTTTATCGTGGATACTTTATCTCTGTTTTGCAGACATGGGAATTGAGGCTCAGAGACTTTCACTGACAAAGTGGTTGCACAGCTAGTAAGTGCCACATCCTGGTTTAAAACTCCATTCTCTCTACCACCAAAGCAAGTAGACTCCTAGTATTTTCCACTGCGTGTAAAGTGTCCATCATTGTGTTTAGTGTATAATGAGATTCAGTAAATTGTTGCTAGGCAGATGAGGTCATTAATGATGATACGAAAAGAGTCACCTCTTATGCAATCACTGCGTGCTCTATCCCCTTGTTTATGCATTATTTCAGGGAATCCTCACAACCACCAATAGATGCTTCCAAGAAGGAAAACTTCCCTTGTTCCTGGATCCATCAATATACCAACGTTAACCAAATCTCATGCAATAGCCATGAGAGTATGGCTCTTGGATCTCCCTCTGCAGGGAATGTAGTTGACTAATCAATTTCATCACTCCTTTCACTGCTAAGTCACACTAACTACCAGCTACTCCAGGCAGTGACACCAAGTTAGGCCTTTTCTGAGAGATGGAGGATTTCTTTGACAGGCAGCTTTGGCTTGAGGACTCTCCAATGGCATGGCCACAGTTTCCTTAGAACTGTACTTCAGTCTAAGATGTTTCCACTCAAACTTACTTCCTCCCTTCCCTCTTTCATTTGTTGTCAAGTGAGCATTCTAGTGTAATGTCCAAGACTTTCTCAGCTCCTTCCTCATTTTTATTTATAAGCATTTCCCCTAAAGATTTCTTGCAAGTTTGATCCTGTCTTGGTGTCTGCTTCTTGGTATGGCTGTTTCTTGGCAGAACCCCTCTAACACAGACCATAGCAGTCTTACTGAAATGGTAATATTAAATATAGTGTTATTGACAATAATTGAGTATCTATGATTTACTGAGTTGCTATAAAAGATAGAAAGAGGAGTTAATCAAGCACCCACCCTCAAATCACAGTCTAGCAACACATTTTAAACGTACAAGGATATGCTGTTCACTGGTTACCTGATATACCAGAAAGAGAGACCACACTGGGAGGTCAGACCATCCTTTTGTATTTTATCAGTGGGAATTCCATGCATGTTCCCTGGCAATATGTTTCTCTGAAAACTTAGTTCTAAATCCAATATCAAAATGTGGGTTTTTGAATCTTAAGTGGAAATGGCTTGGCAGGAATTAAAAATGAACCAGCTGTCTTTGTCCAACAGTTTAAAATATGTATTTTCCAAGCATCCCATTCTTTCCACTGTTTTTTTTTTCAACAAAGACCCTACTCCTTCCCAGAAAATATGTTTGCACTCAGGAAGTCTTACTCTCCTCTGAAGCATATGGAGGTACCAACAAAGTCATTGATCTAAAGCATTCTTTTTATATCCCCCTAACCCAAACAACAATAACAAAAAGCTTTTCCTGAAATTATATTATGTAGATATTTGACAAATTCTCTTTTCATTTACTCATATTGAATTTTGGGATATACTTGAGATGCACAGAGACAGAAACACATGCACAAACAGAGTAAGCTAATTCTAATTGTCTGTGTTGTCAAGTCTAAAACATATCTTGCACAAGCTAAATATTTTAGAAATGAAAAATAATTCCAATTTTCTGTCATTTTCTTACTTTAAGACAGGTATGGGCTTTTTGTTTTTAAAAAATCCTGAAGTTCTAAAAAATAACAATCACTTTTTTAATATGCATGGAGTGCATGGCAACTTATTATTCGCTCTTAGGATAGAATGAAAAGCATAGAGCTAGATAATTTTAGTAACTTCCAGGTAGACTGTCAGTTGAGCAACTCAAATGATTTCCTATCTTTGTATATTATTGAAAAAATAATAATAAATTGTCAAACTATTACCTGAAGAGAGCAGGGAGCCTCCAAAGTTTTGAGATGTCTTCCCAATTGGCAGGATGCCCCGGCTCATATGGAAAACAGCCTATCAAATATAAGCAAGAGGTTAATGGAGAAAGTCTGCTTTTCTAGGGGTCTTTATGTGACCTGATGTCCTCAGTTATTATCCTCTGGCATCTAGTTGACTTCAAGAATCCCAGTACAAATTCTTAGAGGAACCCAAACGTCAATTCCAGGCCATATCTCCTCAACTATTGTCACAAGTTGGATCTCACTACACTTGACCTACCAGAGACCACCATTGGCTGCCTGGAAGAAGCTTCCCCTGGAAACCATCCAGGGCATGGATTCACCTGAGGGGAAGAATCCTCTCTACCTTACATTTCAGACACCTCAAATAATTACCCATATTTGAAAACAATTCTCAATTGGAAATGGAAAATAAGACAGTGTCCAAAATTCAATGAGTAGAATAGTTGTCTATATTCTACATAAAGGGATGGGTTTAAAGTTCAGTTGGTGGAGTGCTGCTCCGTACTCTGTGAGGCCCTGGGTTCAATCCTCAGCACTGCAGAAATGAGAGAAGGACCTGGCAGCCCATTCCCAAAATAATCCCTAAACAATCAGCCAATAAAAACCTTACTAATGGCAGAGCAGCACTGATAGAGTGCTGGGCATGGCACGGTGTCAGCAAGTGTTTCCTTCTGTTGTGCATAGGGTCCCTTATGAGTCAGATCTGATTGCACAGCGCCTAACAACAACGACGATGACTATGTGTATAGATAGATTGATACATACATACATACATACATATATACATACATACATACATTTTTTTTCTGTGGTGATAGAAAGCAAATCCAGGGGCTTAGATATTCTGGCAAGTGCTATACCACTGAGCTATATTCCCAGGCTCTGGTCAATTTTAAAAAGTTCATTAAGACTCAGGAAAAGCCCATATTTTCTTATAGAGCCTTGTGTGCTGTTCATTATCTTTAAAGTCCCACAGTCTTAGTTAGTGTGTGACTTAGTCCCAATTTGTTTTATTTATTTATTTATTTATTTATTTATTTATATTTAATTTATATTTATATTTTCTTGTTGTGGTACTTTGGGATTGAACCCGGGGCTTCACACATTCTTTGCCAGTGCTCTACCACTGGGCTGTACCCACAGCCTATTTATTTTTTGTTTTTTGAGTCAGGGTTATATTGAGTGGATCAACTGTCAATGGGGATCCTTTGATGGTTCTTGCCTGAGCTCCTCTGACCATACTAACAGTTTAATGGTCCTGACCTGACCATCATCCAGTGCTTGGGAAGAATTTCCATTGCCTGAATCCAGCAATGGATAGAGCAAAAATGAATTAAAACCAAATCAAATCTGTGTTTTCCATGTTTCTAATAGATAGTAATTAGCCTCACAGAGTTGTTTTCAAGGATAAAAATTGGGAGGGGAGTTATAATCACATCAGTTTAGAGCTTTCAACTATAAGGAGCTGCCCATTTCATGTATTCTATTAAATTATTTTTGGAGAACTCATATTAAATGATATGCATTTCATAGGAAGGTACATAAATATTAATGTTCTCTCCTCAAGTTCTAGAAAACTATTGTGAGAAGTTTTCCTTTACTCCTTGGGTTTCAGTAAAGTTATTTTATTCTTCCTAGTAAATCATTTCAAATTATTTTCTATGCCAGTGGTGTACATTATATATCCTACCAGTCAATAGCTAGACTGCAATGGCATTCATCCAGATTCTCATTTTTACATAAATGGCTTTAAAACACATTCTCTATATTACACCCTAATCTCACCCTGGCCCAGCAAAATATACATGATTCAATATAATGCAAATAATATCATGATGAGAAAAAGTTACCAAGGAGTCAAAATGGTGTTATAAAGACTTACTATAAAATCCATATGGTCTCTCTGAAAATGTTCCAAATAAGCACTAGAAACTGACAGTTTAATGTGGTACTGAAAAGGTCAGATCAAGAGGCAGGAAGGCTCATGAAACCAAAGCATATGTAAAAGAAATTGCAGAAAAAGTATCATGATTCCTGAAAATAATTCTATATAACATGAGACCCAAATTTCTAGCCTTAAACTTACTATACCTCTGTCCACATAAAAGACAAAATATTTGTATTAGAAACATCAGAAAAACAGAGTAATATAGGTATTGTGTGTTGCACTGATCCAAATCACAGAAATTTTATCTACAAAATACTTTCTTTAGAATTAATAAATGCGAATGCTTAGATCTTAAATCCACAAAAATACCAAGATCTTACATCTCCATCTGCAATTTAATTCAGCTAGTCTAATGAGATTTCTCTGTATGGATGTTACTTGAATACACTTTCTACAGTTTCTGACTTTCTTTAGGGTAATGATTCAGGTATGGTTATTGATTGCTACATTTCCAGGGTGTTTTTTCCGGGTGAACTTGTAATTTTTACCTAGTTAAGTATACCTTCAAATGGACATCATTTTCAAGGAGACTTGCAGGACTTGACGAGGGCTTGTAATCACTTAAATTTATAGCCTATCCCTATGTTGTACCACATTCCCATCTTCCAGATGGTGAATTTAAAGAAGAAAGGGGAGAGCTTGGATTCAGAATATTCGGTGATTGAACCCAGCAAACAAACATATGCTTCCAAGTTCTTTTTCCTATAATAGTTTTCTGGAGCTGCCTTAGAAGACCTTGCTCTGGGTATGATCACTTCTGACAAACAGCTAACTGCTTTTCAAAACAAGAAATTGACTGCTGGAACTCCCTCTAATTGGCATGAGTGAAATCAAAAGCCAACAGAACTAAATAACCTTTGCTTGGGCTTCATGACAATTCTGACAGTAAAATTCTGAAACACAAATATTCAACTGTTCACAGAAAACAATAAAAAACTTCAGTATGTCTCTCAATCCAATATAAATCAAAATAAACAATAATAGAGTCATGAGGTGCTTCCATACTGGCCTGGATGAAGCAAATCACTAGCTGCAATATAAAATAGTGCAGGAGAAGCTCTCTACTTGTGATTGCACAAACAACCCCAGATGACACGTTCTTCCCCTTCTAGTTTTCCCATCAGCAGGGTAGCTACCTGACTAATAGGAAGTGGAGGCTGCTACCTCAAGCACAGAACCCAAGGGAAAGTTGCAGGCAACACCCACTCTCCTTTTAAATGAGACCATAGGGTCTTCACTAGCTGACTGTTTGGGGATCGCTTAGGGATTGGATTGCCGCATCCTTCTCCTGATTTACATCTTAGAGCTGTATTAAGTTTGTTTTTCATAATTTAATTTGCCATTAATTTTTGAATGATTCAAAATTTACTTTGCCATTCAAAATATATTCAAAATGACTTCTCAACTGAGGAGGAACTTCACATAAAATAAGATACAAGGTAAACATAAAATTATACCTATGTAATAACAAATATTGCCAAAAGAAAGTCGGACCAAACTCACCAACACCTAAATGTAATTTATGAGCCATTCAAAGAAACTGTTTGTTCATGTATATATTAGTATTCTATCTGTTACAAATGCATGACTTTTTGAAATGAAACTGCCTGTAAAGACCACAGAACCATCAACCTAGTAAGCTTAAGGATGTTGGAGATCACCTATTAAAATCTTCCATCGAAAAGGAGACTGGGTCAGTGATTCAAATCCTAACCTTCAACATGATAGTATCAAATAGGAAATGAATCTATTGGCAAGTTTCTAACAAATTTTTAAAAATATATTGCAGGACCTTGCTCTTCTACTAACGGCATGTTCCAACCCTTCTTTCTGACTCCAAAAGAAAAAGCAGATTTGACATCCTGTAACATATTCTCTAAATATCAAAAGCTTTTTTTACACAAAGCAAGTTCATTGTAAGTCTGATTTTTTTTCAAAGTTGTGTGGGAGAAATGCAATTCGTGTGTGTGTGTGTGTGTGTGTGTGTGTGTGTGTGTGTGTGTGTGTTTAAAACTATCATCAGCATAAAGGAAACATGAGTAGATGCCTCTTTATGGCATTTGAAAAGAAAAAGACTTAGAGTTCATGACTGCATATAATGAATTTTCACTGTTGAAATTATTGTGACATTTCAGTGGGAAAAAGCCCTAAAATTTCTCAGTGGTTATACTGAATGTAATATAAATAACACTAATTGGTTTTGCTTTCTTCTTGCAAAGAAAGTGTTTAGAATTTGTAGGTGTGAGCCAATATGCAAGACTGTGCCAGTTCATGGCTCTTTCACCCCAAGAAGAGATTCCATTTGATAATTATCTCTTTATGCCAGATAAATCCACATCTTAAAAGCTCAGATTTCAGTAAAGTTGAAGACCAAGCAATGTAGCATGATTCTCGAAATCCTTTGGAAACAAAACGAAAGCTTCTCTGTTAAGAAATTATAGAACCCTGAAACTCAGAACCACCTTAGTGAGCACCGTCATGTCAAAGAGGAGAAGCCTCAGCCCTCCAGAGTCAAAAGTGGTTTGCTCAATGTCACAGATGATGAAGAGCAGGTGATAACTAGACCTCTGAAGACCAGTGTGCTGGAGTTCTGCAGTGGTTCTTCAGACTGACTAATTCAATAAAAATATATGAAGTGAGACTGTTTATTGTGATCCTTTCTGAAATCAGAACATCACCTACAAGTTTACTCAAAATTCTTTTTCACCTGTGATTCTTGGTTGATACCCAACTATCACATTGAATCAAATTCATGTGTTTATAAAACAAACGTAAATTTCAACCTCTCTAGACTATTTAAAATATATTTTTGTTCCCCAAAACTGTACAACTCTGCTCTTAAGACCTTGAATAAAAGTTCCATTTATAATTTAAAGCATATTTTAAATGTTATCTCATCCATGATGATTTCCTATAGCTATCAGCCAGAAAGGGGGCTTTCCAAGGCCTAGAGTATCTCATTTACACTTTTTATTTAGCATTTGTTGTGTGCTTCTTTGCATTGATGTTATGCACATACACATTTCATCTGCCCACATCTAAACCACTTAGAGTTTAAGTTTGAGCAGTGCCTCTCCTTCAGCTATACTTTTAAAAGTGCAACATTTATCTTTTGAGAAACCCTTTTACCCCTTCAGGGTCACAGTTTGACTTGTGTTTTTGGTGGTGGTGGTGGTGCCATGGAGTTAGATCTGACCCACAGCAACCCTCAAGGTTTTCAATGATTATTTCAGGATTGTTTCAGGAGTGAGTTGCCAGGTCCTTGTCCTGTTTTTGTGGTGCTGGGGGTTGAACCCAGGGCCTCAGAGAGTACAGAGCAGCACTCTACCAACTGAACTAAACTCCAGCTGCTTGACTTGTATTAGAGTGGATTATTTATTAATCTAGATGCTATAACAAACTAGGAAGCCCTGATTGTCTAAAATTATGTTTATTTGTTGTTGTTATTAATGAAAAAAAAAAACAATCTCCCATTGCACTCAATTATATTTGTATCCTCAACTATATTTTTTTTTCAGTACTGGGAGTTGAATTCAGGGTCCCATCATACATTCTTTACAAGTGCTGACTGGGCTGTACCTCTAACCCATTTTTCGCTTTCTATTTTTGAGACAGAGTCTCCCTAGTTTATACAGGCTATCTGTGGCATCCAACTTATTATCCTCCTGCCTCCACCTTGAATCACTGGGACTACAAATATGAGTCACTGTGCCAGGAACTCAAAAATAACTTTTAGGGAAACTGCATACTTAAAGAGCTTAACATCATATCTGGTGTATAGTAGATGCTCAAAAAACACATAGCTATACTGCATCTTGAAAATCTCTCTTAGGTGCTACTATTATATTAATCTATTCTTTATTAAGGCTGTGTACTATTTCATGACACAAGGAAACACACTTGAGTCCATCATGCCCCTAATAAGGACATTTACTTTGTTTCTAGTTTTTGTCCACTACAAATAAAAATGCAGTAAATAGTGTTATACACTCAGTTCTGCTACAGCGTAATGTATGCATCTTTAAAAATCAAGTTGCTATGTAAGATTATGCAATAAAAACTTGTAGTTTCTGGAATAAAATGAGTTTGGAGACAAAACATTCAAAAAAACTCAAAAAGAAGCCAGGTGTTGTGCTACTCACCTGTAATCTCAGCAATTTGGGAGGCTGAGGCAGGAAGATCATGAGTTTGAGGCCAGAGGCAGCCTGTGCAATTTAGCAAGACCTTGTCTCAAAAATAAAAAAAATTTAAAAATGGGGTCATGGGTGCAACTTAGTAAAAGTGCACTTACCTACCATGCACACGGCCTTGGGTTCAACAACTAGTACCAAAAAAAATCTCAAAGAGAAGCAAATTGTATATAATTTTAAAGATTGAAATGTTTTTTAGCTAGGCACTATGGTGCGCACCTGTAATTCCAGTAATTCCATAGGTTGAGCCAAGGGGATCACAAATTCAAGGCCAGATGCAGCTTGTTCAATTTTGCAAGCCACTGTCTCAAAATAAAAAATAGAAAAGGGGCTGGGAGTGTATCTCAGTGGGGCATTTGCCTAGCATGTTTTCAACCTCCCTGCCCCATACAATAGCAAAAAAAAAAAAACCAGAAATTTTTGATTATAAAGTACTTCAAATGAGGCTGCCAGGCAGGGTGGTGCACACCTTTAATCCCAGTGACTTGGGAGGCAGAGGCAAGAGGATTGAAAGTTCGAGACAGTCTGCATAATTTAGTGAGACCCTGTCTCAAAAAGTAAAAAAATGGGCTGGGGGTTCAGCTCAGTGATTCAGCACTTGCAAAGCATACAAGTGCGAGGCCCTGGGTTCAACACCCAGTATTGAAAAAAATCATAAGGAAAATATATTTTAGATGTATTTATATATTTCTTAATGCATATTTTATAAATGGACGGTCTATTTTGTGATTAAAATTTTCCATTTTTTTACTTTCCTGTCTCTCTCTCTCTCTCTCTCTCTATATATATATATATATATATATATGTAATATATATATGTAATCTTTTCTTTTTGTGTTTTTTGAATGTTTATTAAGAAATACATCAATACAATAAATTTGGTACTTGACTTGAGGAAGACCTGGAATTTGCTTGAAGCAGTAGGCATCAGAAGGGGTGCAATATGTGACTTTCTGTGTAGTGGTGGGAGTAGGATCATATGAAATCACGTGGAACACTGTAACACCAGACTTGGGCAGACATACAATGTTCTGAGGGAACTGGAGATATCTGAGGCATCTGTGCTTTTGTTTTACCAGGCAGTTTGGTTCTGCTGGACACAGTTTCCTGCCCTCCTCTGGTATCTCTAGCCAAGGAAACTGTGTATAAGCGAAAGCACACAAAGGGAATTTCTGCATCAATATAATATATTTAAAGCTGCTGGTATATTTTCCAAAATCCCTTTTTGAAAATGTTACACCAGGTTGAGGATGCACTCAGTGGAACTGTGCTCACTTAGCATATGCAAGGCTCAGGGTTCAATCCTCAGCACCATAAAAAAAAATGAACAAACAAAAAACAATTTCAACAACTCACAGCTCCACACATCTGCCCTTAATCAGATTTTAATATTGCCTTTTATAAACCCCTGCTAATTTGATGCTTGCAGTATTACAGCCCAGCACTCTTCCTGGCTGGGTTATGTGGTGAATTGACACTAGTTATTTTTCTGGGGTCCAGGAGCAGAGGTAAGGACAGTTCCTGAAGGGAATGTATGCTGTCTCTCACAGGCTTTGAGCTGTCCTCAACAGTGGGGGGGGGGGACAAGCCCTGAAAGTGTGGAGCAGGCCACTTCTATGGATGCAAAGGATTCAAGGAAATGTGAGGATTCAACATTTTTTGGGACACTTAATCCAGAGGTCTCCATTACAGGTCTCAGGGTCCTCCCACATTTTACTTAGGACACTGATCTTTGTGGTGGACTTGCTGAGATGGAAAATTCAACTCTCTCTGCATTTCCACTAGCCCCGTAATTAAGTCCCAGAATTGAGTCTCCTCAACTTGTACTTCCTTCTAGTTTTAGGAGATAGACTTCCTTTGTTTTTTACCAAAAGAATCCTCGGCTTCCATACTTCCCCTGAAATAGTTATTAATCACTTAGCCTTTCCTTAGCTTTCTCTAGCTCATGGTTGTTACCTACTAAAAGCAATCTGATTTCACTGGCCTAATAACAATGACTTCCCTAGCCCTGCCTTGCCGTGCATGAGACACTGCCTCAGACCCTGCATTCCCACACACTGGTGAAAATTCAAGCACCTGCATTGCTATCACATGCCAGGGGTGGCCAGGGCCCCACCTACCACCCAAGATGGAGATCTCCCATCAGCCAGCAGGTGACCTAGCTCCAAAATGCCAGCCTGGAGCCTAGTTCCTTAGACTACCCTACTTGGCCTTTCAGGGAAATTCCCTAGAAAACAGATTCTAAAATCAAGTAACATCCATCAAGAAGTAATAGATGAGGGTTAGGCAGAGGAAGTTGAGCTCCAGGATACAGTTGTAACAGGGGCTTTAACCTGTCCTTCAAGAAGCCCTGGAGCTAGAATGGCCCTTCAGAGTTTCCCAGAATTGAAGTAAGGAGGCCAGATCATAGAAACCACACAGACCAATTATTTGATGTAAGCCAGCTCTAGGGAGAGGGTATAATTTTGAGCAAAGTAGCTCCCTTTATCCTGGAGCAATCTCCAGAGAGAGATTCAGTGCCGAGGTGTCTACAATTAATGTTCTCACGGGTGTGGAAGTCTGTCTCTTCTCACCTGAAGGGACAGTCTGGATCAGGTCACAGTACTCATTCTATACTCCAACAACAATAAGTAGTTTGGATATTATTTAGCTGAGTAGTGGAAAAGACGTTTATAAAAGTCAGTATAAGAACCAGGTAGGAGACTAAATGACGTAATAAATGAAGAAAGCAATGTGATCAAGCAAAAATGTAGTTTGAATATAAGTATTAATGTTATCAGGAAAGAGCTTTATAAAAGTCAGCATAATGAACAGGTGGGGCAATAAATTTAGCATAATTTAGTTGATAACATATGGAGAAAAAAAAGTCACATGGCCATTAGTAAATAAAAACTTGGCAGGGGCCCAGTCTAGGTGATTCTGCCCAGATATCTAAATTAGTCTCCCTTATTCAATTCAGTGTATAAACTACTTTAGTCAGAGATCAAGACCTGCAGTGCCACTACTCCTGTATGCTATGCCAAAGAAAATTCTTAACCTGATTAATGGAAGAAACAGTCCTATTTCAAGTAAAGAAAGCCAAGTGATGTGGTTTTTGAAGTCATAGATAAATTTATCATGCTATAGAAGTATAGGAAGTATTATAAATATTCTTTCTACTAAACCCACCCAGGCCCAACTGTCAGTTCTAATGAGAATGAGCAATAGAGCCTAGCATGGTCTTTGGATTTCAATAAACCAAAGGCCTGGCTCTGCTCATGGTCAAATTATTTAACCTCTCTAAACTTCAGTTGCCTCTTACATGAAATACTTATATTAGTGATACCTACTTTATAGAGTGGTAATGAGGATTGTTTTGCAGTAAGTAACATGAGCAAATAGCACTGTACCTGGCACCAAGAAAGTTCTAGATAAATGATGCCTATATGAATTGGTACGTCAGTGTAATAGTTATTATTATTTGTTTTTACACTCCTCCCTGGGTAAGTGATCTCCTTTCTCAGTGTTCTTGGGCTGTAAGGATGCAGCCTAACAGAAGCAGGGGTTGGTTTCTCGGTGTTTTAAATTGTGATCCTCTGGAGGACCAGCAACCCAACTGTGCTTGTTTAATGTGGTTAGTTCTGCACCATATGTGTGTGGGCTTTTAATAAATACTATTTGATGATGCTGATGAGTTCCTGGAGACACAGTTGTGTTCAGCAGAGTCACTACATTATGCTTGGCCTAGCTTTCCACTACTCAACTCCAGGAATGCTCTTATGAGCCTTACAGAAACTTCTGAAATTTCCATTTGAGGTGAAGTACCCCTGCCAGCAAGTCTGTCAAAAGGAGTCATTAACCCTCACCCTTTTTCCTTATGACTCTTTCCAAACTGACCCTCAGAAGGACTCTCAGCAGGCCACTCTGGGGTTCTCAGCAGCACCCTTCTGCAACACTATCTGTGGCACTTCCTGAGAAAGCCAAGAACAGCCACAGAGCTCAGGGGGCCTCTCCCAGAGTTGGACTATGGAGAACAGTTTAGCACAACTCCACAGAGGGAAAAAGCAAACCCAAGGGCTTACTATCTATTCTCTCTAATCGATATAAAATGAGCTTTCAGCTCCAGGGACTTATATGGGGTTTAAACTTTATGGAAGTGTTTTCAGTAAAAACAATGATATATTAAAACTTCAAGTCTGAAAACTCAGATCAAAAGCAAAGACTTTTCCTCCTCATAGCTTACATGGAAGTGACCAGGTGGCTTGCAGGGTTTTTCACCCACTGAGTATCAGGCCTTTCAAAAAAAATCTCAAACTCTTTTCCATAGAGCATTTTCTAACCTACAATGTGCTTTTCAAATGAGTTTTGTGTTAATACATTCTCCCCATTGCTACACAACTGTATTTACCAACTGTTTTTAAACTATTTTGTTTCAGATGTACCTCTACTCCCATTTTTAAAAGATAGAGGATTTCTTCTTGGTTGAAATGTTAACTTTCTTACTGGCAAAACCTCCATCTCCAGTTCAAAGGTTGTTGTTGGAAAGGGCCTGGAAACTCCTGGTCCACCCTTTGCAAGCAGGGTGCTTTGGACAGAGTGTTTCCAAAGGGTCCGGTGGTACACATCTGTAATCCCAGAAACTTGGGAGGCTGACACAGGAGGATTGCAAATTCAAGGATGGAGGCATCCTGCACAATTTGCAAGACTCTGCCTCAAAATTTGAAAGTTTAAAACGGGACTGAGGTGCAACCCAATGGTAGAGCACTTGCAAAGTGTGTGTGAGGTCCCAAGTACTCCCAAAAAAGAATAATGTTTCTTTTCAGACTACCTGGGTTCTCCAAACACAGAAAATAGTGATGTTATGCAAGGTCAAGAAAGAGTCCTGTGTTTAATAGTAACCTGGACTTTCAGCAACATTGTGAGCTTTGCATTCTACAATGCAGGCTTTGACCTGGTTTCCAAGGTTCATTGAGACTATTCCTTAAAATAGCAGAGAAGAGTGCATAGAGTGACAAGGGGACAGAAGAACCTCATTTGGGGACAGCTGGGACACAGGGAGAGGCCTGAGACAATTGTGCCTCTACTTGGAAAACAACAAAAAGTCTGCCAAGCTGGTAATTTTTGCAAGTCTCAGGAAAGAGTGATTTTGCCTTGCCATACCTAAATTTATGTGTTTCCTATTGCAGACTAAGCCACTCTTTGCTCTTTGATCCACTTAATCAAATTTTATAGCTAGTTGATCAATCATCTCATCAAGTTTTTAAATTCATTCGTGAAGACTTTACAATAATATTCTAGAGATTTTTTCTCTTTCTTTTCTTTTTATTTCTTTTTCTTTTTTCTCTTCTTCCTCCTTTTTTATTTTTTATTTTTTTGCATTGTGGACAAGTCTGTTGTTACTGGCAATGTGTGTAGGAACTAGTCCTAGTGACCTCTCTGTGAACCCACCAAAAAGTCAAAATTTGCAATTTCTTATTCAGTGTAAAACTGAGCTTTGACCTTGAAGACTTTGTTGTGGTGGCCTTCCCTAGGAAATCAAAGAGACTGGTCATTTCGAAAGTCCCCAAAAGCAATTCTGTTGTGAGAATCTCCTAGGGGCCTCTGAGTAAGAATCTTTCAATTTAATGGTTCAAGTACAAGTTTTCATTGATATACAGAGGCTGTAATCTAAATTGCAAGTCTTCATGGGGTAACAGGAAGAAACAAGAGTAAAAATGGCAACTGTTTTTGCAAAAAGAGACGATAAAATAATATAAAAAGTAGTAAGTGGGAATCCGTTTCAACTGCATGACCATACTGGTTTTTCTCTCTTCTTGGAATGCCTGATTTCTTTTGTTGAGTGCCTTCCATTGTCCTTGCTGGCTCTCCTTATGTAGAGAGCAAACATTTTCTCTGCCAATTATAATGGAATCTCTTACACCTCAGCTGAGAACATTCTGTAGGTTGGACTTCATTCTGATTTACTTGGATGCCTTTCCTGTTGGCCTTATTTTCCCTATGTCTCAGTCCTAAACCTTCCCTAAGAAGTAAGGTACTGATATTCTACACCTCACTCAGATGTTGACATAATTTTATCGCCAGCAGATCTACTTGTCAAAAGCAGTTATGCATGCTATCAAATGCCCAAAGCCCAGCAGATCATCTTTAGGATACACTTCAGTGAGACACTCAACTTGTAGGTTTATTCACCCATATCCTTCTCTGCTTGTTTTCCCAATCTGTGGGACCACTCTGTCCCTTAAAATCACGGGGATTTGTGAGGGCCAGGATCAGTCAGTTATTATTTATTGGATGAGCACTCATAATGTGTCAAAACGATAGGCAAGAAACAAAACATAAATAATGAACTGAGCTGAAAAGGATCCTACAATTTTAGTCTACAATTTTTCGTGTCTTAGATTACAAAGTTGAGAATCAGAGAGAGAAAATATAAAATTATTTTTTCAAGCCATCCTACAACATTGCCGTAAGACTGAATAAGAAAACAATTCTTATCACAACTCCTGGGTTTTCTCAGGGGGCTTCCAGTTGAGTTGCAATGACAACTTAGATTACATAGTATCATAACTTGAAAACATTTCAATATAAACTTACACGGTCCCCTGTAGTCAAAAAATTCTATTTGAAATACTTATTGATGCCTTATCTTCTTAAGATTTCCCACAAAAACAAATAAGAGGGAAAGCTAATGAGTTCTTTTATTCCTTTCATTGTTCAAACTCTCACTGACCTTGTAGGTGAGGGAATGTCCTACAGGAGTAATAAAGTAACAGGCAAGTCAGTGGTGATCTCTGAAAATACAGAATTACTAAAGTTAGGAGGCTGCAGAAGGGGAAAACTTAAATCCACATGTGAGAATTGAAATGTGGTAACTCATTCTGGTCAGTTAGTTATAGTAATGCATGTAGTTTAGCCCAAATCTTTATCCAAGATAATCTATTCACTACTAAACACATGTATCTCGAGCACAGTCCATAGTCCCTCCAAAGTGAATGTAGACTAAAGTAGGAGCAGCTGTTAGTGTATATTAGATTAAATATCAATACTAAAAGTCTGAGCCCTTAATTTTTTAAACAAGAACTGATTAAAACCACATGAATTTCCAATAGGCCTACAGCCATACCACTATGGCATCTGATCCCGTCAGATCTCATAAATTTAGCAGGATCAGACCTGGTGAGGACTTAGATGGGAGACCACCTGGGAATACCAGGTGCTGCAGGCTTGGGAGAAGGATCCGGCAACCCACTCCCAAAAAACAATCAGCCACTGAAAACCCTATGAATAACAGAAAAGCACTGACAATAGTGTTTCCTCTGTTGTAGTGTTTCCTCTGTACATAGGGTCACTATGAGTTGGACACCTACTCGATGCACCTAAAAACAACAACAATTTCTAGCAGAGGGCTGACGTTTACCTCCATTGTTAGAGGGCTGCTCTGTGCTCTCTGAGACCCTCGGTTTGATTCCCAGCACCGCAAAACTGGAAGAAGGACATGGCAGCCCACTCCCAAGAACAATCCCAAAACAATTATCCATTGAAAATCCTGTGAATAGCAGAGAAGCACTGACAATAGTGCTGGGCAGGGCACAGTGTCTGGGAATGTTTCATTCTGTTGTACATAGGGTTGCTATGAATCAGACCCCACTTGAGGGCACCTAACAGCAACAACAAAAATTTCTAACATTCTAGTTCACTGAAAATTGAAAATATTGAAAACGACAGAAATCATTATAACCTGCTTTGATAAATGACTTTTGTAAGTTCCTTAAAATGTGCCCGCCCTGGGATGACATCACTAATCTTACATTTACCAGTAACTATACTTAATCAATTAATTCAAAGATTTTAAGCCTAAGTTTCTTCTTTATGAATAAAATGGAGTGGCAGTTGTTCAACTAAGTAACTTTTAAGTCCTTTCCAACTGTGAAAGTTATTTGATTATGTGAATTCTATAACAAAGAATTTGTGTATCACCTAAATATTAATTCTGTCCTCTAACAATGAAAAAAGCACAAAATAAAGTCTTATATGATCTATCCAGTGTGCTAAAGGCCTGTAATTCTCATCGACTCTAAAAGGAGTTCTGCAGATGTGGGAGGGAGAACATAAGTAGTGTGTGCCTTTGCAAAGTGAAACTGAATGACTGCAAACCAGCCAGCTGCATCAAGAGTGACTTCATTTGAACTTCAAGTTGATGCCTGCTACTCAAACCAGCTGTGCCACAGTCCCTGATACAATTTTATTTGCAACAAGAATGTGTTTGGAGACTCAAGGAAGAATATTTACTTACCTGCAGGGGATTAAAGACAGAGATACCACAACTAATTTGCAAGTCATTGGTGACTACAGGAAATTTCTCAATACAAAAATATTTGCTGAGTGTGTTAGTTTTTCCTTTGCTGTGACAAAATACCTAAGAAAATAAACTTAAAAGATTTATTTGGCTCATGACTTCAGAGATTTGAGTCCATGGTTGTGTGGCTCCATTGCTTCTAAGCCTGTAGTGAGGCAGAACATTAGGGTGGGCAGCCCATGATGGAGCAAAGTTGCTCACTTCAAGGTGACCAGGGAGCAAAGTGCACAGAGGGGCCAGGTATAAAACATACCTTTCAAGGGTACATCCCCAATAACCTACTTCATCCAAGTAGGCCCAACCTTCTATTGTATCTGCCATCAGCCATCATCCATATCAGTTATGAATCCATAAATGAGTTAATCCATTCATGAGGTCAGACCTTCATGATTGAACCACCCCTCAAAGGCCTCACCTGTGAACACTGTTGCACTGGGGACCAAGTCTTCAACACATGAGCTTTTTACAGACATTTAAGATCCAAACTATAACACTGGGTTTTATAGGGGGCTTTGTTTTGTTTTAAACCAGTATGTAGTCGAGCATCTACTATGTGCCAAACAGTAAAAAACTCTTTGAGGACTGAAGGATATATAAGGTATTGACTTCAGATCTGTGGAAAAGATAAAATACATTCAAATACATACACTACAATGTAGTATGAGTTGACCCACATTTAACTGATGAAACATTCTCCAAGAATTACAAGTAGGTTTTTGGGTACTCAACATTAAGTCATTATAATACCTAATATACCACACAGACATATATGTATGCTCACACAAACTCACACATACACACACAGCCAAGAAATACAACGACAGCAACTAAATATTCTACGAAAACAATAATGAACTGTACAGACACGGTGAAAATTTGTGAGGTATGTAATTATAATACCAGTGAACTTGTTTTACCCATTAATGAGAGTGTTGGTGTTTGGTGTTCTAACAGAGATGATTTAATCTGATCAAAGTTGATAGACATTTCATACATACCTCTCTATTAAATAAATTGTTACTTGAAAACACTAGAGGCAAGATGGATGACTTCACCCCAATATAATATTTTTGGAATTTTTGATAATCTCATTAAACACTTTCTAATTATTATTATCTTTTCTTCTAAATAGTTTTTAATGGAGTCTCTATTGTCTTTGGTTAAAATGGCATATTTAGTGAAAAATGCAGCATAAATACAAATATCTGTATATAGGTAATTTACACTTCCTTACAATATTGACCATAGGTACATAAGCATTATCTCTCCCAAAATGTGCTAAGATGTCAGGAGAGTAATAAAAGTGTATAGCATCTTCTCTATACCACCGCTTGCACAGCTCAATTCATTTGCTTCTCGCATTAAATTTATTCCATCTGGCCATTGTTTCTCCAAGACTCTGGTTGGTCACAATTTCCAATAAAATTTACAGACAAGAGTTAGTGGGATGAGCTACTATACCACTGCTGAGACTGGTTCCAAGACACACATCTTTCTTCTCTCCCACTGTTCTTTTCTAGATTTCCCTCCCCTTCTTCTAACACTTATAATGATCTAGGTGATTCATCTACTGGAATGACCCTAGCATTTATCCTTGAGTAGTCAAAACCCTTAGTTAGTACTATTGTCTTGCCTGCCAATTTACAATGAAATTGGGCATGGGAACACCAAGCAATGTCCTTGTGAATCATCTGAATGTCAAATATACTTTCTCTCTCTCTCTCTCTCTCTCTCTCTCTCTGTCTCTCTCTCTCCCCCTCCCTCTCTCTCTCCCTCTCTCTCTCTCTCTCTCACTCTTTCTCTCCCTCTCTCCCTCCCTTGATCTCTCTTTCAATTACACAGCACTAACTTTACCACCTCAGTAATAAACATGGTTACAAACATCCCTACCAATGTGACACTTCCTTTCTTTGCCTGCTGCTATGCTAGAATATCCAGCCCAGAATGTCAAATGGCAGCTGTAGTTCTAACTGCTTTCCCACCTCCTTCTGGAAACCAAGATCTATGGACCTATAGATCCTATAGCTATGTAGTCAAGGTAAGTTGGGTCATCCTTATTTATATCTCTTAGTTCCAAGAATCATTTTGTCTACCTATTGAGCACAACGCAATATATAATGGTCATTGATTTCAGGCTTTCTATGAGTCGGATACTGACTCTACGGCACCTAACAACAACAACAACAACAACTGTAGCCTGAAGAGTAGTGCCTAACATTTGTAGGTGTCAATGAGTTTCTCATTTGCATAATCTAAAGGTAATTCCAATGCTGTATCAGACCAACAGATTCCAGAGAAGGCTGTGAAATGGGAATTGACTTAATCATATATTTAAAAGATCCTATTTGGAGCATGGCTGGGATTTAGCTCAGTTGGTAGAGCGCTGCACTGCAGTCTCTGAGGTCCCAAGTTCAATTCCTAGCACCACAAAAATGGGAGAAGGACCTGGCAATCCACTCCCAAGGCAATCCCAAAACAGTCAGCCATTGAAAACCCTATGAGGGTCACTATGAGTCAGATACCAACTCGATGGCACCTAACAACAACAAATTTGGAGCATGAATCTGTTTTAAGGACCTGAGGGATCCTGTGGTCTCATGCAGAACACGCAAGTCATGATGGGTGAGAAAGCACATGTCCCAGTCCACACATACCATTTTCATGACTCCATAAATGTCTGTTGTTGTTGTTAGATGCTGTCATATCTGACTCATAGCAACCCTCACAGGATTTTCAATGGCCGATTGCTTTGGGATTGCCTTGGAAGTGGATTGCCACATTCTTCTCCCATTTTTGCAGTGCTGGGAATCGAAAGCAGGGCCTCAGAGACTGCAGAGCAGTGCTCTACCAACTGAGCTAAATCCCAGCCACACCACCCCGGAGAAACGTCTAAGTGCTGAAAAATCACACAGCTTTACTCTTCAGTTACAACTAAAGCCTTTAGATATCCTGATCTCTGCAAGTGGATTTCAGCCTGGATTGTAGAAGGAATAATTTTTTTCTCAAAGGGATCTAGAAAACAATTAAAAAAAAAACTCAGTGGCCTCAGCCACTGGAATACAAAGCAGTGATTGAATTCTAAAAGGAGCATCCAGAAAGAAATTGCCAAGATAAAGGCAGAACTATCTCAGTTAGAATCTAAAAAGATAATTCAAAAAATTAATAATTCTAAGAGCTGGTTCTTTAAAAAGATCAATAAAATACACACTCCTCTGGCCAATTTCATCAAAAGGAAAAAGGAAAAAGCTAATAGAGTAAAGATTAGGAAGGAAAACAGGACCATAACCACTGACTACAATGAAATACAGAAAATTATTGGGGGTTACTTTGGGAGATGGTATTCCCAAAAATGTGAAATTACAGAAGATATGGATAAATTTATTAACACATATGACTTACCAAAACTAGCCCCAGAAGACATAAGTGACCCAAACGAGCCCATTACATTTACTGAAATAGAAAAGGTAATAAAAATCTCCCAACAAAGAAGAGCCAAACTTTCAAAGAAGATATAATACCTGTCTTCCTCAAATTATTCCAAAAAGTGGAAAAGGAGGGAACACTCCCAAACTCATTCTATGAAGCTACCGTCACCCTGATACCTAAAGCAGGAAAAGATTCATCTAAGATAGAGAACTACAGACCCCTTTCCCTTATGAACATAGATGCAAAAATCCTCAACAAAATCCTGGCAAACCGAAACCAGCAACATATTAAAAAGATTGTTCACCATGACCAACTGGGATTTATTCCACAGATGCAAGGCTGGTTCAACATACGGAAATCAATTAATATAATCCAACATATCAAGAGACTGGCAAGCAAAAGTCACATGATCACCTCAATTGATGCTGAAAAGAACTTTGACAAAGTGCAACACCTCTTCATGATAAAAACCCTGGAGAAGATAGGTATAACAGGCAAATACCTTAACATCAAAAAATCCATCTATGACAGACCTACAGCCAACATTATATTAAATGGAGAAAAACTGAAAACATTTCCTCTAAGATCTGGAACAAGACAAGGATGTCCACTCTCTCCTATTCTATGTTTAACATAGTAGTTGAAGTCCTAGCCATGGCAATCAGACAAGAGAAAGAAATCAAAGGGATATAGATTGGCAATGAAGAGGTCAAACTATCATTATTTGCAGATGAGAGGCTACTTTCTCTAAAAGACTCCAAAACCTCATCCAGAAAACTTTTAGTTCTAATCAACTCCTTCAGCAAAGTGGCAGGTTATAAAATTAACACGAAAAAATCAATAGCTTTCCTTTACACCAACTGTAAGGAGGAAGAGAAGGAAATTACAGATATGACACCTTTCACAATAGCCCACCAGAAAATTAAGTACCTTGGAATCAATCTAACCAAAGACCCTTCAGACCTCTACAAGGAAAATTTCAAGACATTAAAGAAATAGCAGAGGATACTAAAAAAAATGGAAGCACCTTCCCTGCTCTTGGATATGGAGAATCAATATTGTAAAAATGGCTATCCTACCAAAAGCAATCTATAGATTTAATGGAATCCCCATTAAAATTCCATTGACAGACTTTACAGAAATAGAAAAAACAATCCAAAAATTCATATGGAATCACAAAACACCACATATAGCCAAAACACTCTTAAACTGCAAAACTAGTGCAGGTGGAATCACAATCCCCAACTTTAATCTATGCTACAGGGCAGTGGTGGCAAAAACAGGTTGGTACTGGCACAAAAATAGGCCTGAAGACCAGTGGAACAGAATAGAAGATCCACACATACCTCAACATACCTATTGCTACCTAATTTTTGACAAAGGAGCAAAGCAAGTAAATTGGAAAAAGGATAGCCTTTTCAATAATTGATGCTGGGAAATATGGATATCCATTTGCAGAAAAATGAAAAGCGGCCCACATCTCTCAATATGCACGAGAGTTAACCCAAAATGGATAAAAGATCTCAACATAAAACCAGAAACTTTAAAATTAATAGAAGATAGGATAGGCAACACTGTAACATATAGGCATAGGAAAGTATTTCCTTATAGGACTCCAATTGCTCAAGAAATTGCAACACGAATAGATAAATGGGATTACATGAAATTAAAAAGCTTCTGTACAGCAAAAGAAACAAGAAACAATTAACAGAGTCAAGGAAACCCCCACTGAATGGGAAAAAGAATTTGCATCCTATACATAAGACAGAGGTTTAATTACCAGAATTTATAAAGAACTTAAGAAAAAAATTCCCAAGAAAACAAAAAATCCAATACACAAATGAGCAAAGGAACTGAATAGGCAGTTCTCAAATGAAGAGGTCCATAAAGCCATGAAACACATGAAAAAATGCTCAACATGCCTAGTCATTAGGGAAATGCAAATTAAAACAACTCTGAGATTTCACCTTACACCAGTTAAGAATGGCCAAGGTCAATAAAATAAATAACAACAAAGCCTGGCAAGGTTGCAGAGAAAAGGGAATACTCTTACATTGCTGGTGGAGCTGTACGTTGGTCCAACTACTGTGGAAATCAATATGGAGGTATCTTAAAAAACGAAAAAGTGACCTACCATATGACCCAGCTATAACACTATTGGGAATTTACCCAAAGGGAGATGTGTCATCATACCACAGAGACACCTGCATCTCCATGTTCAATGCAGCACTTTTCACAAGAGCAAGGATATGGAACCAACCAAAGTGCCCATCAACAGAAGAATGGATAAAAAAAAATATATATATGGTACATATACACAATGGAGTACTACTCAGGAATCAAAAATAAAATAAAATAATGTCATTTGCAGCAAAATGGATGGAATTGGAGAAAATTATTTTAAGTAAACGAACATAATCCCAGAAAGAGAAATACCACATATTCTCACTCATATGTGGGAGCTGAATCAAAAATTAAAAGAAGGAAAAAATCCTATGCAGAGGTTGGAACATAATAAAAAGCCAAAATCTGTCAGGGATTTTTAAAAGATGCACCCCATAACTAGGGTCCGGCATACTAGCCTGAGGAACTGACCTTTAGCTGACCCCATGGCCACATTCCACTCACTCACTCCTACTCCTCCCATGGAGTGACCAAAGATGGCCCCTGACCAGCCTAATCAGCCTCAACCACCTCAATTTTGATTGGCTACCCCTAGCATCTCAGTTAAATAACTGCCCCTACCTGGCAGGTATGACAGTTCACCTGCTGTACCTGTCAGGAATGTGCCCTGATTGGCTAACCCCAGTGCACGCCCCCCTCCAGGACCCTATATAAGAAGGTCTCCCGGATCCCCTTCACCCCACCACTGTTCTCCATCCCTCAACTGTTGTCTGGACCCCATCACCTTGATCCAGCACTCCCCAGTCCAGCAGAAGATCTCCAAGCAAGCCAATGCATCAAGAGCAGGGGCCCCGAAGCACCGAAGGCTACAAGCAAGCCATGAAGAGCCTCCCAGTTCCTCCCATCCTTGGGAAGGAGGGAAGCAGAGAAGGTGAGCTGCGAGAGTCAAGACCACCGGACCTCCAGCCCAGCAGAACACCAACTGCTTGTAGCTGTGCCTTTAAGGCTGAGCTGTACCATCAGTGAGCCTGCAGCCTCAATGCTGCAGGCTTAGAGCTAGCACTTGAGCACTTGACAGGGGCTGCTTGCTGGTTGCACCCCACTTGGGGAGTAACCCAATAAACTTTCCCTCTCCTATTTCCCATAGGTCTCCCGAGGTCCTTCTTTGGTGCCTTCGGCCACTACATCCACCCAGTCCAGTGTGTCCCCCATACCCACTTGGTGTCAGGGCAAGGCTCTGACCTCTGCCAGGCCTGAGCCGAACCCCTACAAAAGTCACCTTAGTGGAGAAGGGACAATTTGGGGAGCACAAAAGAAGGAGGGAGGGATCTAGCAAAAGGAGGAAATCCTGGGAGTGGAGAGTGGGGAGAGGAGGAACAAAGAGGAGTAAGGCATGGGGGAGGGGTGACCTCAGGGTGAACAGCCCAACTTTAATAGTTCTGGAAATAATTATAATTACATCAATGATACCAAAGAATGATAATAGTATGGATGGGCTAGAAAATTCAGGTAATAGTACTGATGATATAAAAAGATAGTTCACTACAGAAAAAGTTTCAATCTTAAACATAATTGGGATCCAAGGATATATAGAAAAATATTACCACAAAAAGACATGCAAATGGAAGACAGGTCTTTGGTAGAGGGGTGGGAAGGGGGAGGAAGTGCACAAGAGGGTAAGGGGGAACTTATCTGTGTAATGTACAACAAAATGCATATATGGAAATGTCACAATGAAATACATGTCAGAATGAAACACATTAAGTTGTACATTAAAAATTTCCAATTAAAAAAAAGCAGTGATTATAGCAGGCACATCAGCTCTCTAGTTGCTGATTAACAATAGGGATCTAACCTTGATATCTTCCTAACATACACCATGCTCACCCTTATCCCACTAGGAAAATGAACATGGTTGACGGGTTCTATTCCACAAGGAAGCCAATATTGAATTAAAATTGTGATGCCTTAACAGAGGGAAGATTCCCTGAAAGAATCATTGCAGGAAGAAGCTATGAACACTGATCAGCAAAAGAATCTGCCAAAGAGTACATTTGACATCCCTAGTGAAGCTGAATTTTTCCTTTGACCACTGTGGAGTAGTCATGTTTGCAAAATATATTATGACATATTTATATTTCTAAAACTATTACAGAGTTCTATAAATGGATTTGGACAAGCTGGGTGCGGTGGTGCACACCCGTAATCCCAGTGACTAGGGAGGCAGAGGCAGGAGGATCACTAGTTTGAGAGCAGAGGCAGTCTGCATAATTTAGCCAGACCCTGTCTCAAAAACTAAAAAAATGGGCTGGGTGTGCAGCTCAGTGGTAGAGCACTTGCAAAGCATGCAAGCACAAGGCCCTGGGTTCAACCCCCAGTGCAAATAAATAAATAAATAAATAAATAAATAGACTTGGGAGAAAATAATAAACATATAAACATATAAAGGTCCCATTTTTTAATTCCACCATGAGACAGAATAAAATTAAATTATGATTTTAGTATCTAGGGTTAGAGAACCACACACAAATGCTAATATGAGTTGAAAACTAGGTTACCTGGATTTTACAAGATGGATAGTATTAATCACCATTAACCACTTAAAGGAACCGCTTATTTAATATCAAGTACTATGTGCTCATTAAGGTTTATAAATTAAAAATAAAAAGAGCACTTTATGCAGTTATGCATGTCAGTTTGCTATTTAAAATGTGTGACAGTATTTGTCATATTAAGTAAATTTGACAGGAATTCCCAACATGGGTATTGGACTTTAAAACTAGAATTTGTAAGATACTGTGTCAATTCCCCCTTGTCTATTTTTTTATATAGCCAAAAGACCATCTAAGATCAAAGAATGATTTTTCATATGGTTGTGTTTTAATGAAGTTTCTTTTAACATATCATGAACAAGTATATAAAGGAATCCAAAGCTTTTCATTCTAATTTATCTTTGTAAAGACATTATTGCCTTGTACTGTAACCATAAGCTGACCATTTTCAGTGTAGTTATACAGAAAGCCATGAAAAGGTAACTGCTAGCTTTTCTTTTATTTCAAAAGTCACAGAATTTCTAGTGTAGTTGGATTTTAGCATATATTGGAAGCTGATTCAAATGTAATTCTAGTATGTGGCCTTTGCTTTCTTGTACCAAAGAGCTCAGGTGATTTCCTCTCTAAAATGCTGTGGTTTCTCAGGCAGTACTCATTTCTCTATGAAAACAACTCAAATGCATTGAGAAGCTGCATTAGCTTGTTCAGGCCCTCAGCTGTCCCATGGTACAACTGATTAGGATAAAACTAGAGACTGCTTTAATTGTTGAAAGGACCTATCTCAGTATATGGCACTGATGGTTTTGAGAAAAATAGACATAGGTTAAAAAGGAATTATACATAGGTATACACAAACTATACAGTGTGTGTAGGTATGTATGGATTGGGAATATTGACACTTCTCAGTCTGAAGGTTTGATTTACTTACCCACTGGTTTCAATTAGCATGGGCATATGAAAAGCCTATTTATTGGGCTTGAGAGTACAATAAACATGTATTTTTACTCAAAGCTAGTAGTTGGGTTTTAACATTCAAGGACATGGTCTTAATAAAGCTAAATTAACAAATTTAATAGCTTATGAAATCTGATGTTAGAGGAGGGGAGATGTTCCTGCCTATTAAATGTATTCGTTCATTGAAAGCTACCTGGATTGCCAATTTTTAAAAACAGGGGCTGGGATTTGGCTCAGTTGATAAAATGCCACTCTGCTGTCCTGGGTTTGATTCCCAGCACCATAAAAATGGGAGAAGGACATGGCAATCCACTCCTGAGGCAATCCTGAAACAATCAGCCATTAAAAACCCTATGAGGGTTGCTATGAGTCAGACACGACTCAACAGCACCTAACAACAACAACATTCGTTAAAGTGCACAACAATAAAAAAAAACTTTTCTAAATAAAAGGAAATTTTAAAAATAAATATAGGAAATGATGAACCCATACTATTCAGATAGAGTCATTCAGTCAACAGTTGCTGTATCACTTCTATGTGCTAGATTAGATGCTAGGAGCAGAAATATTTCTACAACATGACTCTCCCTCCCAAATACTTCAGAGATTTGTGAAACAGTGCTCACCTAACACTTGGAAAGGTAAAATGTAATATTTGTTTCCAAGATGGTAGCTAATATTCCATACATTTCCTTTATGTTAAAATACTGAATAAATATAATAGATTATGCTAGCAATCTTTGTTTATATAAAGCCTTCTTTCACAAGTTAGCTGTTTTTCTGTTATTCTCACTTTGCTAACCATATGCTCTTTGGGTGTCAATATCTTCACTTTAAATGCTACTGTATTAATACTGCAACATCATTATTCATTGATCATCACTGACAATGAAGCCAATTCTCAGTTTTTACAGTGGATATTCCAGAAACAGGGCTTGGTCCTTGTGCTTTCCTGCTTCATGCCTTTGGGGCCATTTCATTGCAGCTCCACCAAAGGTACAGGGCAGGAAGGAGTAATCAAGATTCAGAACTATCTAATATTCTACTGAGAATCATAAAATCCTAAAATAAAAATAATCTTCAAGGGTTTTTTTCCTACACAATGAAGGAATCTGATCTATCCTCTCTGTAACAGATACTCACCTAGGCCAGGTTTGGCATGAGCACTTTGAATAATAACAAATCCAATGCCCATTTACTGCAACAGTATATGCTACTGTCCTTTGGATTAGCAGTTCACAAAGATGCTCTGACAGTTGAAAACAATTTTTAAACTTGATTAGGGATAGTAATGTACCATATATTTTGATTATTATACACCATATCCCTCCAGCAAAAAGAAAGAAAGAAAAGTGAGAAAAAAGTAAAGGAGGGAGGGAGGAAGGGAGGGTGAAAGGAAGGAAGGGAGGAAGGAAGGAAGGAAAGGGAAAGGAAAGGAAAGAAGGATTTCATCCAAAATATTTTACTATAAATACCTCACACAAATATTCTTTACAAGTCAGGCAGAAACAATGTGCAGGAGAGAAAAAGGAAAATGTTAAACTGAAGAATCCATTGTATTTTGCTGACCATCCCTTCTCTCTCTCTCTCTCTCTCTCTCTCTCTCTCTCTCTCTCTCTCTCTCTCTCTCACACACACACACACACACACACACACACATCACCCTTCCCCATGTACCATGTGAGGACAAAGCAAGAAAATGGCCATCTGCAAACCAGAGAATAAGCCTTTGCCAGCCCCTGACCCTGCTGGCACTATGATCTCAGACATTCAAACTCCAGAAATAAATTTCTGTTGTTTGAGCCAACCAATCTTTGGTATTTTGGTATGGCAGCTAAACTGACTTATACAATTAGTCTTAGGAAGAAATTGGTAATTAAGTTAATTTGGTAATTTTAACAGATACATGAACACATCAAAATTGCACCTATTTATGGAGTACTATGTGATGTTTCAATACTTGTAAACATGGTGTAATGTTAAAATCAAGTTAAATTAAGCTATCTCCTCAAACATGCATCATATCTTCACAATGAAAACTTTCAAAATCCTTTCTTCTAGCTTTTTGAAATACACAGTACATTACTATCTACAGTTATCCTGCTATGCACAAGTATCCCACAGCTTCTTACTGCCACATAATTATACCTTAGTCCCCATTAATTTTTGAAGTCTATCAAGGAATTTATCAGAGGTCAAAATACTTTCTTGCCTACCTCAACCTAATACAATTTGAAAGATACTACAAGTTCATTTTTGTTCATACTACTTACTTAGTTTTAACTTGTTGATTTTTTAAGAGAGCTAGCAGGATATAGAAGAAGATGAAAACCTGCTAAGAGGGAGGCCAAACGCTCAAATCCTGGGCTTGGATTTACCATATTCATCTGACACCTGCAATGCTCAGTTCCTCTTCTATAACATGAACAGCTACAATTTTAAGTACTCTGAGATTTCTCCTCCATGTAAAAATTCTGCAAACCTTAAGTCTAAAAGGATCATGTAATATTGAAAGAAAAGGAAAAAATTTGGTATCAATTTGGTTGAGCATGTAAAGATCTTTGGGACCAAGTAAATGGCAGTGATAATACCTCCTCCCCAAGAGTATTACAGAATTCTGCATAAGGAAGCTGAATTTTTCCCATTAAGGATTAAAGTATCCTAAAAATGGATCTTCTTACTAGAGCTCAAATGTGAAATGAAAACTTACAGTTGAGGTCTCTAAAATGGAGACTATAATTTGTACTTCTGTCTAAAATCATTCATTCATCCAACTTATATTAGGGACTGAGATACAAAGACAACAGCTGTTCCTGACTCTTAGAAAAAGCCAGGACCACTTTATTAGGCAGAGTTTTTATAATAAGCCAAATAAGCATAAATAACTGGAGGGCTTCATACCTGGGTGAGCAACATAATCTCAACATTTAATACAATGAAATGTGCACATAGTAAAGACAAGAGATCATAGATTTGAGGACTACAGAGACTCTTCCTTGGAACCTCTTCAGATTGCTTTGGGGACAGCAAGCTGCTTTCTGGTTAAAGCTTTCACCATATTTGTTTATCTTTCTGGTGACTGCAATATTCATTTAAATAACACTAGATATCAAGGGCCTACAGCCATACCACTGTGACATCCAATCCCCTCAGATCTCAGATGGGAGACCGCCTGGGAACACCAGGTGCTATAGGCTTGGGAGAAGGACCTGGCAGCCTACTCTTGAAAAGCAATCAGTCATTGAAAACCCTATGAATAGCAGAGAAGCATGACAATAGTGTTTTGTCTGTTGTACATAGGATCACTATGAGTCAGATACCTACTCGACAGCACCTAACAACAAGAAGATATCAAGGGATACCAGCAGAGGAAAATCTTAATTGAACTAGACGAATTGGATGAGGAGGCTAAGGTCTATAGTTACTTGCTCAACATCTTATAGGCAGACCAAGTGTGGCAGAGCCAGGGCTGGGTCCTAGATCTCAGGCTGACAGTTCAGTGTTCTCAACTTCAAATAGCTTGTGATTAAGGAACTGATACTTCGATTGTGTGATCCCTTGAGAGTAATCAGAAAGTCTAGCAGGAATTTTTTTTTTATTTTTTTAAAGGAGAGAAGGCATAAAAACAAAAGTAATAGATTTTTCTCCAATGATAACACAAAAAAGGATGTTTAACAACATTGGGAAATGCAAATTAAAGCCAAAATGATGGCTATAATCAGGAAGATAGACAATGAGACTAATATAAAAAATATATACAGCAATTAGTGTAGACAAAAATTTGGCAGAACTTACAATCATCCTGCATTACTGAGGAGAATATAAAATGGTGCAATCCCTATGAGAAACAGTGTAGTAGTTCCTTGAATAGTTGACATAGAACTACCAAAGGATTCAAAAATTCCATTCCTTGGATGCACCCAAGATAAATGAAAACATATGGCCACACATAAATTGTACTATGCATGAATGTTCGAAGTGGCATTATCCATAACAGCCAAAATGTTAACTCAAATGTTCATCAACTGATGAGTGGATAAACAAACTTATGTGTGTCCACAAAGTGGACTATTACTCAGCAATAAAAAGTTATGCAGCACCAACACATGCAACAGCATGGATGAACCCTGAAATATTATGCTAAGTGAAAGAATCCACAAAGTCTACATATCTTATGATTCCATTTATATGAAATGTCCTGAAAAAGGCAAACCATAGCGACAGAGAGTAGATTAGTAGTTGCCAGTGGCTGGGGGGAAGGAGAAAATGGGGAGTGACTGATAATGAGTATGGAATTTCCTTAGGGATTATTTCATTATCCCCTAAATTATGGAATTAGCTGTTTGTGCAAATTTGTGACTATATTAACAAACAATGAAGTGTGTATTTAAGACATTGATTTTATGGTATATGATTATATCACAATATAAAATACCAAAAAAAGGAAGAAATCTGCATGTTGTATTGTTGTTAGGTGCCATTGAGTAATGTCCAATTCATAGCTACCCTCATAGGGCTTTTGATGGCTGATTGTTTTGGGACTGTCTCAGGAGTAGGTTGCCATGTCCTTCTCCTATTTCTGAGGTGCTGGGGATCAAACCCATGGCCTCAGAGAGGAAAGAGTGATACTCTACCAACTGTGCTAAACCCCAGCAGAAATCTGCACAGAAATGTCAAACTTATGCAAATTAAATGCCATTATATTGTTGTTGTTAGGTGCCATGGAGCAGGATCCAACTCATAATGACCCTATGTACAACAGATGAAACATGACCCAATACTCTGCCATGCCCAGCACTGTTGTCAGTGTTTCTGTCCTATTCATAGGGTTTTCAAAGGCTGCTTGGTTTTGGGGAGTGGGTTGCCGGGTCCTTCTCCCAAACCTACAGCACCTGGTATTCCCAGGTGGTCTCCCAGCCAAGTACTGACCAGTCCTGCTTAGCTTCTGATATTTGAAGGGATTGGATATCAGGTTGGTATGGCTGCAGGCAAAGGTCATTATAGAACATAATTTTTAATGATGCTCTGTAGAACCTGGTAGAAAGTGTCCCTTTTGTCCTCAGAGGGATCTTAAAGGAAACTAGGGTTTATTTATAGTCTCCTGCCAGGTCCCAAGATAAGTGTTTTCTATATTATTTCATTCATTTTTTAACGAATCTATCACTCATTTTACAGTTGAGGAAACCAAATGTGAGAAAAGTTAAGTAACTTTTCCAAGATCACACAGTAATATAGGACAGATCTGGAAATGCAGTTCAGATGTGCCTAATTCCAGAAAACATCTCCTTTCTACTCAAGCACAATACTTCCTTAGATAGTTTTAAAATACCATAAAATTTGTTTTCTTGCAAGTTCCTCCACACATTGTATAATAAACCTAACTTATCTTCAAAAGTTTATGCAAAGGGAGGATAAAAATTAATAAAACCAACATATTCTCTTAGTCATACAACCTGTCTCTTGACCATTTTCTTCATGACTGCCAATGCTGAGGAGAACAGTTTATCCCAAAACCCCTGCCTGCAACCTAATGGACACTGAATACCTCCAAGACATACTGAACTGAACTTTGCATTAAGGAGTAGTTCAATGCATGATTGTGGTAATTTAGTGAACAAATCTGTTGTTACCTTCAAAATGCACATCATCTATTGGAGAAGAAAAAAATGAGGACACAGTAAAATTAGTAACTTTACCATTTCAGAACCAGGTACTCCCCAATAACTTCTTGAACAAGCGAGTGGATTTGTGGATAGATTTGGTGGCTGGGAAGCTATTCCCTGGTGCTTCTCACAGCAGGTTACAAACTCATAACATTGGCCGCCTATCATATAATCACACAATTATATTCCATGGTCCCCTTGAGTAGGGCCACATAGCTAGTTTTGAATAACGGACTGAGAAGCCAAGGGGCAAATGTTACTTCTGGACCAAGCATAATTGCTGATCTCATGAACATGAGATGTCATGGTTCCAATTCACAGTGACCAGAAAATGCTGAGATAGAAACTGCTCCCTTAGGCACAGGAGGAGCTATCATGCAGACCCTCAGCTGATCCACTACATATTTCATAAGTCACTAAAATGGCAAGGCTGTTTTCATTTCTACGGCAGAGCCTAATCTTTCCTGACTGATTCAGTTCTCTAAAGGATGTGAAAATGTTGAGAAGTATAATTTAACTGGGACATGCTTGGCCACAGGGAATCAGAGGTCAATGGATGGAGGTCAGGTAATAAACATCCCTGGAATCTAACTAGTCTAGAAGATCTATTGAAGAAGGAAAGTACTACATAGGAAAAATAGGTTGTTAATCCCAGAGAAACTGTAGCAGAAAAGAAACTAAAAGCCAAGGAATGTTCAGGCAGTATCATATATCAAGGCATGGATAATGTCTTCAATTTGAAATCCAAGACGTGGGATTAAAGGTAGAAAAATTAATGTCAAAATAGAGAGGCCATAAGGCCGCAGAGGTTAAAGGCTAATGTGAGAAGTGCCTAAAGCCTATGGCTGGGCTGGAAGTTGTAATTTTCTATTGTTGCTACTGCATCAAATCACCACAAACTTAATGGGCTAAAACCACATATACCCACTATCTTATAGATCTGTGAATCTGCAGCCTGACATGCATCTCACTGCTAAAATCAAGGCATCAGCAGGGCTGGTACCCTTCTGAAGTCTCTAGGAGGTAACCCATGTCCTTGCCTTATCTGGCATCTTGAGGCTCCCTGCATTATTCAGCTCATAGAGCCCCTTCTCTATCTTCAGAGTGAGCAAGAGACCATCTGGCTGGCCCTCCTTCACTTTTCACATCTCTTCCTCTGACCCTAGCTAGAAGAGCTGCTCCACTTTTAAGGACTTATGATGACTACATTGTGCTCATCTGGACAATCCAAGATAAATGCCTCATTTTAAAATCAATCATTCAAACCATATCTGCAATGTCCCTTTTGCCACATAAAGTAACAGATTCATAGGATCCCAGGACGAGGACATAGCCACGTGTGGGAGACCATTGCTTTTCATAACAGCCATAGCCAAGTGTTAAGAATCAGGAACACAGTCAAGATATCAAGAAATAAGTGTGGTACTGGACAGGAGAATAACTCCATTCTAATATATTCTCACCCCCACACGTCTGTCAGTTTGCCACACTGTGGGGGCTTGTGTGTTGCAATGAGGCTGAGAGCTCTGCCACTGTAACCTCAGACATGAGCAAGGTTACCCATGGTGGACAGGTTTTCTGCTGAGCTTCCACACTAAGACAGACTAGGGAGTAGGACCAGGCGAGCCACTCCTGAAACAACTAGCCATTGAAAACCCTATGGATAGCAAAGAAACACTGTCAGATATAGTGCCGGAAAATGAGGCCCCTAGGTTGGAAGGCACTCAAAAGACTACTGGGGAAGAGTTGCCTCCTCAAAGTAGACTCTACAGTGATGTCAGAAAGGGAGTAAAACCCCAGGGTGCTCAACTTGCTGATGTGGCACAACTCAAAATGAGGAGAAACAACTGTAAACATACATTAATAATTGGAACATGGAATATAGTATGAATCTAGGAAAATTAGAAATTGGTAAAAGAGAAATGGAGCGCATTAACATTGACATTCAAGGTATCAGTGAGCTAAAATGGACTGGCATAGGCCATTTTGAGTCAGACAATCATATGGTCTACTATGCTGAGAATGATAAACTAAAGAGAAATGGGGTTGCATTCATCATCAAAAAAGACATTTCAAAATCTGTCATGAAATACAATGTTGTTAGTGATCGAATAATATCCATACGCCTACAAGGAAGGCCAGTTAATATGACTATTATTCAAATTTATGCACCCACCACTAAGGCCACAAATGAAGAAAGGGAAGACTTCTATCAGCTTCTGCAATCTGAAATAGATCAAACATGCAATCAAGACATACTGATAATTACTGGTGACTGGAATGCAAAGGTTGGAAACAAAGAAGAAGGCTCAGTAGTTGGAAAATATTGTCTTGTTGACAGAAATGAAGCTGGAGATAGCATGATAGAATTTTGTCAGACCAATCACTTTTTCATCGCAAATACATGTTTTCAACATCATAAACGGAGACTATACACATGAACTTCACCAGATGGAACATACAGGAATCAAATTGACTACATATGTGGAAAGAGACGATGGAAAAGCTCTGTACAAAATGTCAAAACAAGACCAGGTGCTGACTGCAGATCAGACCATCAACTTCTCATCTGCAAGTTCAAACTGAAGCTGAAGAAAATTAGAACAAGTATAGGAGAACCACAGTATGACCTTGAGTATATCCCACCTGAGTTCAGAGACCACCTCAAAAATAGGTTTAATGCATTAGACACAAATGACAGGAGACCAGAAGAGTTGTGGTATGACATAAAAGATATCATTCAAGAAGGAAGCAAAAAGTTCTTAAAAAGACAAGGAAAAGAGAAAAGACCAAATTACATGTCAAAAGAGACACTGGACCTT